>SRMA01026898.1:101372-117179 GCA_007224835.1 Danionella cerebrum
ATATATATATATATATATATATATATATATATTTATTTATTTATTTATTTGAGTTGGGGAGGGGTACTACATTGTTTTGCAATTTGTTTTCCATCCAAACTAGGGCTGGGCGATTTTTTTGCGAATCGAAAAAAATTCACAAAAATACGATTTACGTTTGTTTACCCCTTAAAATGTAAAAGAAAAAATCTATCACTATCTATCAAATCTATCAGAACATTTATCATTAATTTTAATAATCATAATAGTGCTGTAATATTACAAAATGTTACATTTTGGTCTAATTATTTTTTTTAATTATTTGTCCTCGATGACACTGCAGAACGCAGTTAAAAAATCTTTGATCAACTCTCTTTAAAACAGCTCTCTTTAATAAACTCTTTATTAATTTCCTGTAAGTTTAAGGCTCGTATTAACATTCTAAAAACATTGGACTGTATGTTTGATTTGGAGCTCTGCTACAATACTTTATTCATGATTTTGTGCAAATAAATGTTCAATGTTAGCAAGGGTAGGTTATTGTAATGGGTTGGGGGGAGGGGCATACCAATCCGTAATTTTTTTTTTTATTGCAGGAAAAAATAAATGAACATACAGGGGCATGCAACACGAATTTACATACAACGGGAAACAGTGTTATAAAATATTAAAAAAAAGAAAAAAATAAATAAATTCACATGTTTAGGGCTTTTACAAATCTGATTGTTTCAATCGCTTTACTATTTTTTTGTTCCCAGTAGTTTATTCAGGAAGTGACTCCATTCTATTTTAAAATGATTAGGTTTTTTTTCCGCATTCCACTTACCTTTATGTGTACAGAATTTTCCAAATACAATCAGTAAATTGAAACCAATCTGTAAGTGTCGGGGTCCAAGTTGTTAAATTAATACCAAGTCATAGAAGGGGGTATGTGGCTGAAGCACGAGGCTGAAAAAAGTAGGAGCTAAATATTATAAGAATTTAATATTTAGTGTTTGTCCACTCAAGGTTTATGTGGTTTCAAGAAGTTTTGTAGTTTAACTACTTATTGAGAATTTATGTTACTTTTCAGACACAGTAATTAGATATGTTAAATACAAAATATAGTAATTAGTAATTAATTGGTTTTTTTTAAAGCAAACTTACCCAACACTTCAATTCAGATCACTGTAGAGGCCTTAAAGTGCAAAAGTGATGTGGGGGGGGGGGGTGTTTGCATCTGTTTGTGCATTTTATCCTATTATGAAGACTGTGCAGCCACTTTATACACAGTTTATATTAGTGGAAATAGTCTTCTAAACATCTTTAATGTTTTCACCTGTACAGTACATTTGGATGCATTTATTGAAGTACTCTAGTATCTTTCTTTTTTGCTCATGTTTGATCTTCAGTCTTGCATCTTTAATTTAACTCTGTATAACTCTTGTCTGTATACCATTTTTACAATACATTTCATAGATACAACAATTTCACATCATTTCTACTAACTCCAGAAATTCGTAAACCAAAATTGTAACAAAAATTTTAAGTGGTGAGAGAAACCTCAATCTTCTTTCCCAATCACAGTGCAGCTACAGAGACAATCCTGAATACGTAGCGACTTCAAACATCTTCAGATGAGCACAACCTTCTTAGAAGCACCCAAAAGAAGTCTTCTTAAGATGACAGGAGTGATTAATTATCTGAAGCAGTTCTGTGACTTCTACTAGTTCTCCCCTACTCTTTCAAACTGAGGGTCATATGGTTTGTATAGTGGGTGAAAGGGAAACCGCATACCCCTGCCTCAGTGTCTGAAAAGATGAATTGTTTTGGGGTTGACTGTGTGTGTTGCAGGGAACAGGAAGTGGCTAACGTTTCCTCCCGCTTCGACTCAGCTTTTTAAATCTCAGTTATCTTAGTCATTCACTAAGATTAATGTGGTTGCTCTATAGATGTCTGTTTCTTGAAAAGAGAATATTGAGCTGCTAGCATTCAGCTGTTCGGCACAGGCTGATCGCTTAATATATGAGGGTTTTTTTTCGTCTCATAACTCCATTTTGATTAATTTGAGTACAAATATGTTTAGTCTATCATAAAAGTTGTTTGACGAAAATCTAAATGGGCTGTTCCAAACTGTCACAAAGCATCTCAGTCATTTTTTTTCCCCAAAGTGCGATAACTCTATGACACTCCACAACACTATTTTTAACCAACTATTAAAACTAAACCACAAAGCTAAGAACTCTATGGTCTAGTTTGATCTGTATGAGAGCATTTGATTCCATCCATCCACTTGGGAGCAGTGTTAATGTCTGAGTAAGTCATCTAGTTTTATCTAGAGCTAGTTTTGTAATCTTTCTCATTTAAAATACGAAAACAGGATAATTGTATCCTAGTAAATATTACGTAAAACAATAAGACAAGGTAAAGAAGTTTCAGAAGTGACTATAATCACAATCACTCCATGAAGCAAATACACTGCAGCTCCTTTAGACAATCTCCCAGTTCCTCCTTGATACGACAATTTGGTATTGCGATATATTGTGCCCCGATATATTTTTTCACCCCTACTTCTTTTTCTAGCCTACGGTGTAGATTTAGAATAGACACAGACCCTTAATCAAGAGCCTTATGTGTAGATACAGTGATACAGCTCTGTGATTTATGGAGTGACCGCATACATAACTGAATACAACAAACACCGACACACACCAAATCATCGAACAGGTGATAGGTCAATGTATTATGACTTCTTCAGCAGGACACAGGATTGTCAAGCTGGAGCTTATTGAAAAGATCCACGACAGGAAGAACTCAACCAATTCGAAGCAATTTACAAAACAACAAAACATTACCCACTAGTGTTTGCAGTGGCTTTGGTAGCACACAGGCTTGACCCAGAAGTATACAT
This sequence comes from Danionella cerebrum, assembly GCA_007224835.1. Classification (NCBI taxonomy): domain Eukaryota; kingdom Metazoa; phylum Chordata; class Actinopteri; order Cypriniformes; family Danionidae; genus Danionella; species Danionella cerebrum. Next base: position 104,242 of record SRMA01026898.1, read on the forward strand.
TGGGCTTTAGGAGTATTACAAAGCTTATGTTTTTCTATGTGTGTTAAATTGTTAAATGAAACAAAAGTTTAATCAACAAAACAATTAACATTTTTAGACACTTTTAGACAAAGGACCACCTATTCTTAAGGAGCCGCATCAAAGAACCGTGAGTCCTTGAAAGAGTGGCTGCCTTTCCATTTGCTGAGTTCCCAGCTACCTTTTTATGTGAATATTGGATGATCGCATAAAAACATTTGGACGGAAACGTCAAGATGCGCATACATTTTGGAAATGCTGATTTAAAAATATGCACACAACTGAAAAGGATAATCTTTATCTGATATGAAAAAATGTGCATAAACTACAAAGGAAACACATTTACCAAATAAATCCCAATGCAATTCAATGCATTTTTCTGTTGGAATTGGGGGCGCAATTGGCGTGGCGTTAATGAACTAACCAACGGACCAATTTCAATTGTACAACATCTAAAGTGTTGTTTTGGCCATTCTAAAATTCTTTAGTCAACGTCAATCAAATGTGTTATCAAAGTGTCTGTCATTAGGTTTCCCAAAGAGCAGTCTCCCGCCTCCGAAAGCGAGATGACATTGCTGCGCATATTGTGTTTCCTCTGTGTGTTCAAGTAAATTATTATAAAAGAAAAAAGGCCTTCTCCAAACGCAGCAACCTTCACTTTTGATATTTGGTGGCAGTTTATCAGGAAGTGACAATTTTGTTTGTGGCCTTAGAGGAGTCTAAACAATCCCCTCGAGTGCCTTATAAGGAGCGTCTCTCAGCACCCTCCCCCGCATTCACAACATCTCTGCCTGCCTTTTATCCACCGCTGTAATCTGACGGGCCATGAGTACAGCGCCGTCAAGCTGCAGGAAAATGTCATCTGCGGACTGCAGCGGTTACACCACTTCCCTGGACCCTACCCCATCCTGCGATGTTCTCTTCCTGTATTTGTCTATGTGCTTGATTGCAATGGCTTTTTTTTTTAACCTACTCCACACTGCCCTTCGAAGGACAGTGTGGAAAAGGCTCTTTTTGAGCTACCTTACCTAATGTATATCCATTTCTCTGTTTTTCTCTTAAATACTACCTCTCCACACTTTCCTGTCCTTACCCTGTCTATGTCTGTGGCCAGAGGGGTCACCTTTCGCTACATGTAACAGTGTATGTGACAAATAAAGGGGATTGACTTGACTTGACTGACTTGACTTGTTCTCTTGGACTCATTGGATGGTAAATATGTTTTGCGCATGAATTTAATTTGCATCTTTGGAAATAAACATGGCTAATGAGAAAGGGGATTTTTTTATTATTTATGTACAGGAAACTACTGAGAGGAGACTTCTGCATCCAGAATGTGTAGCTGATGATGGAAAAAGTTTACTGCTTTGATTTAGAACTAATAAAAAAAATTAACCTCTTGATTTTCTTGGAGGAACAAGGAGTTTTGTAGATTATGGTGACGCTGTATTTTTTTGTACAATAATTATGTTGCTCTCAATAATTCATGGTCCTGGATCTATTTTGCATTTAAAAGTAATCGTTTTGTATTTACCAAAGAAGGATGCCTTTATTAAATTTCTAGTGGATATTGTGCTCCAGCTCCTCAAGCTTAAGCAAAGTGCTTCCTCAGCAAATATGGGGCCCGTTTATCAAAACAGCTCTCATTATTGGTCAAGATGTTGTCATAGCGATGCACTGCATTAAAATAAGTGTTCACAGTGTCCAATCTGAAATTCAAAGCAGCTTGTGAGTGCTGGAGGACTATAACAAGGCACATCTAGAAGGTTTATTACTGCTGTCTAGGTTTTTTTTTTTAGATCACATGGCAAAGAAACTTTTAAGGTTTTACTGAAATGGCATTTTTGTATTTAAAAAAGAAGCACTTTAGAGTCATTTAGGAGGTGAATTGGCTCGTGTGTCCAGAGGAGGATTCATCACATTCCTTTTCCCAAACCATTTGCAGCCATAGCTGGGAACAGTTGAATTTGACCTCCTTTTCTAACAAAAAAGAAAACCCCAGAGCCCAGTAGGGTGTGCAGCCAAGTCGCTGACATCACTTCCTGCCACATCTGGCAATGATCACAGGCAGCAGTGGAGGGAGAAACGTGTCAGCAGTTTTAACAGATCTCAAATTCCTGTGTTCAAATGTAAAGTGCTACTGAAATGATGATGATGAAGAAAGCTGAAACACAAATATGAAATTTAGGTTGAAGACACTGAACACTCCTGTTGGAATGTTTGTTTTCACATTTTGTTTTCTTGATCTGTGTGTTAGGATGACGTAGAAGCTGAGGCGATTGGAGAGCGCAGAATGAGCCTCACTTCCTGGTTTCTGGTGAGCAGCGGGGGCATACGACACAGACTCCCCCGCGAGATGATCTTTGTGGGCCGTGACGACTGCGAGCTTATGTTGCAGGTCAGCAAGTGTTCAAAGGGTTCTAAATCACATCATACCTCGCTCTGATTAGATACATTTTTGTATATATATATATATAGAAAAACTACATTATTTGCAGACGGTAAACTTTTAAAGAGTTAACTCAAGCCTTCTACACACCGCTCCGAATTGACATGGCTTCACAGCAGTGTGCTCAATGTCTGCATCGAGGAAATATTGATGCAATGAAGCTCCCTGCCTGAAGATGGCGTTTGCAGTACAAACGATACTCACTTTGCCGGTCGAGCGGTTTATACTGATCACAGGGAGCTGTCACTGGGACAACTTGAATTTCTTTCCTGTTTCCTGTACGAAGTCGCTATGAAAATGTGGGATAAAAAATTGTTATTAGTGCAAAGAAATGTTTACTTTTGAAGCTGAGTTGCCTCCATATTAAATAGTGGGGGTATTCCACTGTACCAGTGGTTCTCAAAGTGGGGGGCGCGCAGATCATCAGCAGATGGGAAGAAAAAAGCAAAACAATAAGCAGCCAAAAGACGTAAAGCACATGGGTCAAACTCAAGGCCTGCGGAACAGATGTGCCCCGCCATGTAATATAATGTGGCCCGCAAAAGCTTAAAAGTTTTGGGTGTCTAAAAAAAAACACGAAAATGAAAAAAAAAACTACTTTTCTCACAATGCCTTTGGCTACGGTAGCCGCAACGATGTTTCCGCAATCCACATCCATACTCACGAGTGAAACTACAGAGCTGCCGTTTCTCACACATTGAACGTAAGACTCTCGCATTTGAGTGATTTCTCACGCCACACCTCCGATTTTTCACGATAAAATAAATTTCAAGATGTGAAATGGGCGGAGCTAATAGTTTATCTGTGATCTGTTTCTTGAGCCTGATGATAAAAGATGATGATCGATATGCATCGTCTTCAGTCTGTGAGGGGTTTTTTTTTTCGCTAGACAAATTACAAAAATGCTATTTTTCTTTATTCACTCGGACAGTTTGATCCTTCATTAATAGAGTTATGTGGGTTTTCATAAGCTGACAAAAAACAAAAGGATTTCTATTAGAACAACAAGCGTACAATTGTTTCTATGTAACTGAATTGTCACTTGAATAAGTTATAAATGATGAGTTATTTAACATTAAGGAGTAGTTACAATAAAATAATTATTAAATAATTATTATTTTACATTTTTTTAAAGTTTAAAAGGGGGCTCAACCAAAAAAGTTTGAGAACCACTGCACTATACAGTGGGTAGTAAACACCTACACAAAGATTAGGTGTTTAACATTTGTGTGTTTCACTATTTTTTAAAAATACATGGAGAAATTTGTCATGGACACCCTACTGATGTCTTTCATAAACATTATTAAAAATGAAACATCCCTAAAGAGTTTGTAATGTCTGGACAATAGATGACAATAGATCGAAAATAATCGAAATCGACAGTCAAAGCATACAATCGTTCAATTTTTCTATTATTTTCCTTTTTTAAAGCACTACCGCGTAGTCCCTGCTCCATTGTTTTAATATTAAGTAATGCACCCTTCATTCAAAAGTCTTTGATTTGTGAGCACATTTACTGTACAAAACTTGTTAGTGAGCTATAATTGAAAAAAACAATAATAAATAAACAAAATAATCATTCATTAAGACCATAATCGAAGCCAAATCACCGAGCTCTACTGCACATGCAGAAGAGGAAGGACATATGAAGATCTTCCCTGCAGTACGGGAAAGAGCTCCAGTAAAGTGGCATGACTATCTCTACTGCAGCATCAGAATACAGGCTTTAGTCAAGGAGCTTTATTAATAGAAAGTGGGGCAAATAGCTCATGGGGTACTTTTAGATCGACTAAAGTATCAAAACACTCCACAACAGAGTAACGGTCATATCGTCATTAAAGATCTGTATGACCAATCAGCCACAACACAAACTAACCCTTTGACATTTAGAGCTGTGCAGTGTTTAACAAAAACCACCACGAAACAACATTCACTATATTTTAATAAAGCAGTGGTAACAGCAGCGGATCCTTTGGGAAATGTTTGTGTGTTTAGTTCAAATGCAAAACAAATAGGACAAAAGTTTTCTTATAGAAGTGTTTCTTTCCTTGTAAATGCAACAACAAATACCTTACTTCAGCTTCACAAATGGATTTTTTATGCTTTTATTTTTTGTTCAGTTTTTTTCTTTTGGACTAATCCTCAAAATAGAGGAAAATGCAGGGCTCGAAGAAATCCCTGACATTTGTTGATCTCTGTTAGAGGCCCTAGATCAGGGGTACTCAAATATAAACTTCCACATATCAAATTTCCTTTCAGAAAAGAAAAGGCCTGTTCACATTGACCTGAATCGGGATTTGCACGAATCTCCGGATAGCTTCTTAGCTGGGTGCTTTTCATCTGCGTCAAGGAAATATTGATGCAATGACGCTCCCTCCCTGAAGATGGCGGTTGCGCTCTGACAGACGCTTACTGCAAAACTGAAAAAACTGAAAAGAAGATGACCAAGAAAAAGACGACAACAGAGGAGAATTCAAAGTGCACATAATGAACGGTGGAGCTCATTCATTCATTTTCTAACCCGCGTATTACCTTTTTGGGTTCACGGGGGTCTGCCGGTGCCTATCTCCAGCGTACATAGGCAGGTGTACACCCTGGACAGGTCGTCAGTCGCCATTCACAGCTTAGGGGAATTTAGATTATTTAATTAACCTAACCACATGCTTTTGGGATTGTAGGGGAAACCGGAGTACCCGCTCAAGCTCTGGGAGAACTCCACAGTGCTACCCACTACGCCCCATCACAAGGAGCTGTTTGTCAAAAATGTAGAGAAAAGAGAGGAGCCATTTTCTTTCCTGTTTCCTGTACAAAGGCACATGAAAATGTGAGATGAGCGCCACCAAGCCATTGTTAAACCTCCTTTTCACGTCATCAAAAGAGCCAGCTTTCATTGGTTGCTGTCCTGCAAAACCAAATACGAGGGCGTTGGCAGCTTGTTTAATAAGCTAGATGCTCCAGACTATTCCCCTTTTAATGGTTGTGTGGCGAGTAGTATACTGTAAAATTGTATTATGTGTTGCTTGAATGCAGATGTTTAAAAAAATAACCAAAAAATATAACTTATTAACTAACTAAAATTGCCCTGTGATGGACTGGCGACCTGTCCAGGGTGTACCCCCGCCTCTCGCCCAATGTGTGCTGGAGATAGGCACCGGCAGACCCCCGTGACCCCAAAAGGGAATAAGCGGGTATGAAAATGAATGAATTAACTAAAATTAAAATCTCAAGTAATTGAGCATTTAAACTCGATCACGATTAATGAACGATTATTTATCTATTATTCCCATCGTAGTTCACTCTCAAGTTTTTGTACAGTAAATATGCTCACACTTTACAAGTGAGAGATGTTTGAAAGAAAGGTGTACACTTAAAGAAAAATCAGTGGGGTCACATGACTCCAAAAGGTAGTGTTTTTAAAGGCAAAGTAAATAAAAAAATTGACCGGGTAAAATTACCCACCATTATGGGGACAATGAAAGCAATATTAATGTCATCAATAATTGTAATTATAATTCATTCTCATCCCCATCATCCATGGCATCCCGGATCTTCAATACTCAGTCATCTGTGAGTTGAATTGTATATCCATTTCATTTTTACTAAATAATTATAGTAAAACATTGTATTTTAGGCCTCTTTTTTGCAATCAAGATAAAGATAATCTTAAAGCACAATAGAAGGCAAAGGCACACATTGAAATAGCATGAAATAGCTCCTGAAATAGCAAACATAACCACAACTGGAGTATAAGCCTGTCCGAAATGTTCAATTTGATCCTAAAGGCTGTTAAAGTTGCACTTTTACAAACCGCCTCGGTAACTTTGAGGTCAGTTAAATGTATTTTGAGGCAAGTTTTTTTTTTTTTATTGTACTTTGAGAACATACCTCTCATGAAAGAATGAAATCAGGATCTCTTAAACAACGAGTACACTGATTTGTAGATGGCTAAATGCCATTTTTAGGGATTTAAAGCAGTCTTACAATATAGTTTCTGCTAGACATAAACAAGGCTTTGCTTCATTAGAAACCCCCCACTTCCCTCAGGCTGTTCGGTGTAAGGGTCAAAAATCAGATCATGAGATTCATGATTTTGTATTTTTATGTTAAACAAATAAAACCCTGTTTTCCGATTATCGAACTAAGAAAGCATCTGTTTTTCATTATAAAAGAGTCATACTTTACATGGGTTCCTGTAAAAGTGCTTACTGGAACTGAGAATATGATTCTAAATGAACACTAGAAAAAACAGAAAAGGAAGACGAAAAAAATGTCTTGGTTCACTTGTTGTCCATTAACTGTATATTTTTCGTTTTTTTTTTTTTTTAATAATTTGTTAAAACTATGACTTCCTACAGTGTTTGAATAAAGCAGGGGCATGCTGAATTGTTAATAAAAATAACTGTAAATATTTGTTAAGTCTCAGTGTTGTTCTGTGTTCAGTTCATTCTGGTAAATCAGATTTTATCGATTAACTCGACTCTGTGGTGTACATCAATGTGCTTGAGGGAAAATCAGTTTTATCTTTAACGTAATATGTAAACACTGCCCCGTTTCTGCCTGAAAAACTGCCCTGCGTTTGCCATATATTAAGATACAAAGCGAGCGGCAGTTTTAACAGAGTGACAAAAGTCTTGCTCTCCACACAGATTACACATTGATGTCGGCCTGTGGTTGACATCTGTGGCACCGGTGACACGTGTAGGGTTGTCTACCCGGTTAGATTTACCTGCCCTGCAAGTACAGTATTGTAATAGGCCACCAAATAAAACATACATGTTCCATTGATGTTTTAACATTTATACAAGCCCTACACCCACAGGACATTAATAAATACATTGTTTTAAAGGGAGTTGATGAAAGATATTCGAGCACATGCACACAACCGGTCTGCAGTGTCATTGAGGATGCCGCCTTTAAGTGACACCCGGGCATTTACTATTAATAATACAAAATGTACACATTGTATTTTGTGTTTCAATGTAATTTAAAACATAATAACAAATAAACCAAAATGTATACATTCAATTATTCATTCATTTATTTTCCTACCGCTTATTCTATTTTTGGTCACATGGCAAAAATGTATAATTTAATAATTTTACAGCGCTATTTTTTTTAAATCCTATTATTGTTATCAAAGTTATTGTGTGTTTTTTAATAGGAGTGAAAAAATTTTTTAAATACGTTTTAAATCGTGAATCACCCAGCCGTACATTAAGGAATTGTTTTTGCTAATTTCTTTTTTTTTTCTTTCATTTCTAATATTTAAACAATGCAAACCATCTGTGCTGCATTTCAAACTGTGGTATGCCACCAAATGACCATGGTTCAAAAATGTGACTCATGTGTCTACATCCATAGACCATGAGTTAACCAAAATATTCATTACTTCTCAAAAAAAAAATGATCATCTAATTTCTGCCTGTTCTGGCAAGCCTGGCATGTTTCAAATTTAAGATATGTCACCTTCAACTTGTAACAGCATACAACATGGTCAAGTGCTATGCAAATGTTCATAATTCCTTCTTTTATCTGTCTGTGTTGCAGTCTCGCAGTGTCGACAAGCAGCATGCCGTTATCAACTATGAGTCCAGCAGTGACGAACATAAAGTCAAGGATCTGGGTAGCCTGAATGGGGTGAGTAAGTGTCCGTTAGGCCTTCAAAGATCTTAAATTTAAAAACCCAAAATTTAGCTCTGAAAAAAACAGGTCTTACTTTTCCAACACACTTTAGATCAAGTCTACTTGAGACGGATTTCCCAGCATGCACTGTACATTTGGTGGTTTAACAAAGATGACCAAAGTAACTACAAATACAGTAATTTTTGCCATTGACACAAAATGTTATTTTAGTTTTTATGTAACAAATGCACACACACACATATATATTAGGGGAGTAACGGTTCACGGGGATGTATTGAACCGTTTCGGTACGGCCTGTTCGGTTCAGTACACCTGCGTACCGTTTCAGTATTCGGTATTTTTATTAAATAATATAAATTTATTATTAGCGCGATATTAAGCGCAGCGGAACAATGTTCCTAGGCGAGTTTCCGCACGGACGCTATTGAGTGACGCACAGTAGAGCTGTACGAGTAGCTATGAGAAATAGCAACAGCGAAAGAGAAGCCAGAGCTTGAAGACCCTCCCACCTCACTACGGTCTCCTGTTTGGGAACACTTTGGCTTCTCTGTTAAAATACATAACGGGGATAGACGAGTGGATAAATTTACAGTATGCCGACACTGTTCCACGGAGATCGGGTATGTGGTAGGCAACACATCTAACATTTTCTACTGCTGGAGATATTGTCACTGCAACAAGATCTGTGCTCTCTTGAGAAAATGTGGATAGGTTAATCTTTTTAGCCAAAAACTTAAAAAGTTAGTTTTGTTGATATATAAGCTGAAGCTGTTGCTAGTGTTAAAAGTTTTCAGGTCCTAACTAGTTGCAGTATTTCATTTTTTTATTTAAAAAAAATGTGTTTTTCTTTATAAAGAGTGCAATTTATTTAAAATATCACCCAAAAGTGTCACTTTGATATATTTTATGCAAGAATTCCATTGTGTATCGGCAGCTTTTCAAAATAAAGAATATGTAAGTTCTTATTGTTTTGTACCGAACCGAAATAACCGAATCGAACTCTCCAAGACACTGTACCGAACCGAATACGATTTTAGCGTACCGTTACACCCCTAATATGTATATTGTAAAGTATAAAGTAAAATTTTTTCATGAAAATGCAGCATTGTCAGCCTTGTAACAGTAATATTTCACAATGGATTCGCTGATGTGACGTTTAAAAGTTAGAAATATATAGAAAATATAGAAATTGTTTCATCTTCGATGTCATAAGTGCATGTCTGAATAATTTATTGAAAACACAAATAATGCTAGTTTTAAAGGAAAAATTAATTAACGTTTGACAATATAGCCTTGTGTATGACTAAAAAAGATGTTGGTGGAAAAAAAATCTTTTTTTTTTATCTCATCCATCCGCAATATTTCAAGCTGCATTTTTAGATAGCTTGTATGCAATAATTTTTTTTACAGTGATTTATATTTTATATATTCTAAAGTTCATTCATGCTAGTTTGTTACATAAACTTAAATATGAAATAGGTTTTAAATTTGATTCGTGATGGTCTTAAAATTGTCTTTAAAAGCCTTAAATTTGACATTGTGTAACCTGCAGAAACCATTGTAAGAGGAAAACATTTGTTACAGTCAATTGTTGTAGCCAGGTCTTTAGAAAATATTTTAAAAATGAATAGAAAATCTCAGGTTGTGAATGTTTACATTAGATGTGCGTTACCCAGAATATGCTCATAGTCCAGTCGTATCTAAATACAGCTAATAACGTTTAGCTGTTTATTAAAATTTAGTGCGATTTAGTCTTTGAGTCTGTTTTCATTTGTTAGGGTTTCTGGAGAAAGTCTGTGACTAAATCAGGGCTCATGGCTCTATTCACAACCACTTCCTGTTAAGTCATTCTTCAGAATTCCTCTTCCTGTGCTGCAGTGGCAGGAAATTGCCATTACAGTGTGTGCAGCATGTTATCTGGATAAAATATCCACGTGGATTTTGACATTGTAACATAAGGAATTAAAAACAATATTGTAAAGGGTTGCTGTTGGAAGATCAGAGGTTTCGTGTTTATAAAGAGAAACATTTCTATTGTCGAGTCGAGAAAGTGCTTTGTTGGTCTTTGCAGGAAGTTGTTGATATTTGAGATGGAGCAGACGTGGTTGCTTTTAGGAAAAGTTTTCAGATGTTGTGATCTCACCCCAGGGATCTGTTTATAAGGATTTGTAAAGCATTTAAGCTCTGAATGTTTCAAACATAATGAAGGATTGATTATGGAGCAGTCAGTTCTGTCTGATGAAGTTTCATGTTAGAACCTAAACCATTGGTTATCAATTTGCACAGTAAATAAATTGATTTAAAGCACGTAAATAATGAGGGGTTTATCTAGTTTTATTGCATCGTTTCTGTTCCTTCATTCATCTCCAAATATATCGTTCTGTTCTGATTTCAGGTGAAAAAAATATAGGTAAATAAATGAAGAAAACATGAAAATCTGGTGCTACACAAAAACTAGAAATCCACCAATGCCAAAAACTGTTACTAAATTCAAAATATTTCATTAAAATTTTTTCATGTTGAAACTTTTTTTTGTACATCAGTGATCATGTCAGACCTCAATTAAAGGGTAAAAATCCAGATTTTTTTTTTTTTTACTTCTTGATCTGATTTTTATAGCAGTTTAATTTAGTCTATGTATTAAATTAGAATTTTTGAGTTTTTTTTATTTCACAGCATTTACTGAAAATATGTTTAAAAATAATGTGAAAAAAAACAGCGCAAATTTAGAGTGAAAATCACCCTGAAGTGGCTTAAAACATTGGGTATATGTGTTATACATATCCTCAAAAACACAATGTTTAGTGAAAACCAACTGTTTTAAAAATTTGGAGGGTGTGTGCTTCTTTCTGCAGACGTTTGTAAATGATGTCAGAATCCAAGAACAGATGTACATCACTTTGAAGATCGATGACAAGCTGAGGTTTGGATATGATATCCTTTAAAGTTGCATCCAATATTCCTTCTGTTGGTATTCATTTGGGATTTTCATATATATTCATCCACTGACCTCCAATAAGAGGTGGAAAAATCGAAAGTTAGCAGGAGTCATGGAATTTACAAGTACATAGAATCCTTAATATATTCATTAAGTTTACATTTAAGTGGGTATGTGTTGTATTCAACAGCAGTTGTGCCAGCCGTACGTGCATTTCCTTTCAAGAATTTCTAATTTTATGTAGTTAATTTATAATATTTGTATTATTTATCATTTTTATGTATTTATAAATGATGATAGTGGACCTCTTTCAACATAACAATTAATAACACACTTCACAACCCCTATTAAGGGAATTGAAAACCTAGATAAAAAAGGAAACAGTCTTATTTTCAAATGATCTTTGCTTTATGGACAACTTTTCACAAGTTTTGTGTATTTTTATATTTTACACTGTTTTCAAATCGACTTCAGAGGTTATGACTTGTATCTCCACCAGATGTTCAGCTTTGACTAGCCCCCGTACCTCAATTTATCCGATACTTTGAAAAAGGACATGAAGGACAGCCTGAAGTCTCTTGAGGTAGTTGTCGATGAGGTTCTTCTCTGTTGGTAAAGCAGCCGATTCTTCTTGGCAAAAGCTTGTGCTGTGTTCCATGAACTGCCCATTTGAGTTCTCCTCAGAGTGGTTCAATTATTTTGATTACTTGTTGCACAGCTGAAGTTATTTGTGGCTTTTTCTTTGCATCCCTTACAATTTTTCTGGCTGTTGTAGCAGATTTTTTTCAATAGAATCCCTCACTTCTTAATCAGAGTTCCAACATTGGTGATTAGCGTTCCCAGTTCCTTGGATATCTTTTTATATCCCTTTCCTGTTTTGTACTGTTCAACCACCTTTTCCAGTAGGTCCTTTGACGGCTCTTTAGCTTTCCACAGCTCTATCACATGTGTAGGTTCTACTTGAATAACATATGGGGATTTTATTCCTACCGTGCTGCTCATCTGTAAATGTGTATTTGACCAGTTTCCTTAACTTGCCGCACATACCAACCTGTTCACTGTGGAGCGAGGAGAGCTGCATGTGCCCGAAGAGGCTCTGAAGGTACAGCACTTATCAGAATCAGAAAACATAAGTCTACCCAGTGACATCTTTTATATCATTGTTATTATTATGAGTTTACTTGTATTTTGCCTCCAATAGCAGTTGTTGTTAACTAAAATTGTGATTTGATTTATTATCTTTGTTCATAAACCACCTTACAAAATCAGTGTTGTGCTCGCTGCGCTCATGTTTCCTGTTCATCTCAGTAAAGTAATGTTAGATGACAGATTTCTTGCTCTTACCGTGTTTTCTGTCAGCACGAGAAGTTCACCAGCCAGCTACAACTGAGCAAGAAGCCCTCCTGCGTAGAACCCTTGAAAAGCTCCAAGTCTTCCCCAGAAAAAGTGAGCAAAACTGCGGAGGCCATTGCTGAACCATCGGTCAGACCATCAGACGTGAACAAAACAGATGAGAAGATGTCAGGTAACTGTTACAGCCACGTTTACATGTGATTTTAAAACATTGGCATCTGGAGCAAACATGACAAACATTTAGGATCTGGTATTTTTGAAATATATACTACAAATTAATACGTTATATCAAGTTGTCCACCTCTAATGTTTCACTGGCAGACTCTTCATGCACCATGTATCAGACAGGAAATAAAAGATTAAAATTAAAGTTGCAAGCAGTGATCAAAGGGCTCGATCACCTCTGGTGCAATCACCTCTCGATGGCCAGTTTTTTAACCTCTTAAGCCCTGAGGCCTATTTTCTGAAAATTCCTATCCTTTTACTTTTTAAGGCATTTCTCAGCTTTTACAAGGCCTAAACTGCAAATCTTGGTAT
>SRMA01026898.1:117199-151077 GCA_007224835.1 Danionella cerebrum
CACAACAGTATTTAATATGTGTGGGTTATTTTCAGGGTTAGTGAGCTATGAGTGAAAATGTAACGCACCGGTACCGGGGACTCTCGGGCTTAAGAGGTTAAACTAAGCTCATGACTGATCCTTATTTAGAAGACGCAATCAAGCAAGAATTATTAAAATTACTTAAAATAAAGACAAATTAAATAATGAAAACCACATCTCAAAGTGACGTGACCCCCCCAGGTGGCACTAAAAAGTTCATTAATGAGACTATTTTCTGGTTTTGTTGAGGCCAAGATTCTTGTCGCATGTTCAGAGATGGACTGATAACATAATTGGTAAATTTGGGACCGATCAGATATTGTAAGGCTGAGTTATAACAACTTCCTCTTTACGGCTGGATGTCAAATTTCAATGGACGCTGAGCGCACAGAGTTTAATAAAGTCAAAAAAGCTTTTGGAATTTAACATAACAGATACAATCTCTATGAGGAGTTCTTTAAAGTATGACCAAAAGTACCTTTTAGAGGGTTTTACTAAATAATTCACTTCCTGTTGGTTTTGGAAACTCACTCCAGTAGACTTTTTTTGTAGGTTTTGGTGCCTATCAGCAGTAAAAACAACAGAAAGTGGCGTAATCATTGTGGCCACTATGTAGCGCTATGACTGACACCAAAGGCTGCCATAAATATGTTTTCAGACATGGTTTATTAACACACTTGTTGAATTTCATCCTGATCGGACAATGTACGGCCTAGATATAACTTCCTGCTTCATTAGGAAACATTGAAATTCAGCTGACCACCAAGAACGAGTTCAACAAAATCAGAAAACCTTCACTATTTAAGAGGCCTTTACATGAAACTGCCATAGTTTCATAGTGATCACAGGAAATCTCAAGGTCTGGAATTGTATTAAATTTTACAACAAAATTACAAATAACCGACGGAAACGTACTCTAATTGAGCAGTATAAAACTGAAGAAAACTGGATATTTTGTGTTGCCACTAAGTGGCGTTATAACGGCCTCTGTAAGTTGCCATATAGTTTTGTTCAGACCTGGACTCTTAACATGCATGGCCAAACTGAGCCCAATTGAACATTGCGTTTGACAACTTTGACAAAAAAGCTTTGCAATTTAAAATCACATATGTCTGAAGATGAGACTAATGTAGTTTGAAGATGAAGAGATAAAATTTCTAGGAAGTGGACTTTGTGAAAGAACAGCACAAGAAAAAGTGGCATTTCTTAGAGGTTTTCGATTTGGAAATGCATATTAATTTTCCATATTATTTAAATTTTAGTCTTGGTGCCCTACACATGTGCTGAATTTCATTCTCAAAACATCTTCGGTGCTCGAGGCCTAATAAAACCAGTGTCTGTTATCATTACTTGCTATCCAAACAAATCATCTTTGCTTTAAACTGCTATTAAAAAGCATTGTTGCCTTCAAACTGTGAGGTGCATGCAAATCCCAACAGACTTACATAATTGGACAAAGCCCTGACAACAAATAAGAAGAGGCTCAGTTTGGGGGTGGGTCTGAAAACCTGGTCAGAGTGGTGACAAATCTGGCAGAAAGAAATTAATTATTAATACTTTGGCTTTATAGAAAGCAATGAATGTTAGAAGTTGTGCTTTTAATGATGGTAATAAAATCTATAAAATAAAAGGAAAATTTGACTCATGAATGGCTTTATCCCGGGATTAGTCCAGCTTCTCAAACTTTTTACAAAATCCATTGAGCACTTTCCCGTTTTTAATGGGTCTTCGATAAAATGTAGAGGAAAAACAAAGGTGTGCATTCAAACACTGGCTTGCTCCTTGTTACCCACTCTTTGATAGTAGAACAAAGGTTTAGAAAGCTGTACACCCTTGAACAGAACTTCTGCATTGAATCCACATGGCCGACTTAAAAAACAAATATCTGAGTCACTTCCCTTTATTTGAGTGTTGACGTTTGTAACCGAGGGAGATCCGATATCTGCAAGTGACGAAGATCTGAAAATCGGGTCACTTCATCTTTAATTTTACATAAAAAAAACACTTTGAGTCTTAAAACACTGTTCTATTCGCTCTCTTCTGTCAAATTATCCAGCACTTTTCAACTTTCCCATGAAAAAAAAAAAAAGCTGATTGTTCGTTATACAGAACGGAACTGACGTACTGTCTTTCCAGCTTGGAAATGGCTTCATATTAGCCCAATGGCAGTAGGCGGAGTTACATCGTCCATGTTTTTCACAGTGTATGCATCACACCCAACCAATTAGATTAGCACTTTGTGCTTGTTTTGTAGAGCTGCTGATGTGATATTCAACATTCAATGTTCAACTTGATTTTTTCGCAATGAATTTACATCCGGGAGATAGAAACATGGACAAAGGGTTAACATAACACCCCTCATCCCTGCAAGGAATGTGGTTGCCATGGGTGGGGGTTGAGGGAGAAGTGTTCAAAGGATGCAGTCAGTGTGGGTTCGTGAACCCACTGTGGGATGCGGCATTTTTTGTGGTTCCAGTGTATCTGTAGGCCAGCTATGTGAGCAGCAGTCAGGGAGTCGGTAACACTCTATGATGCCAGTGAAACAGCCAATCGGTTTCTAATCAACAGCTTCTAATGAAACCAGGCGGTGCTCAGCATAAATGGGAACACAGTCCCTCAGTTAAGTTCTTATAAATAATATGGTCAACAATTCTCCATTGTGTTCCAGGAAGACGTCCATATTAAGATAATTTTAAAGTTAAATGATTTATTAGTATGGTTGTATTCGTTCATCCTACAGATAAACGAGGTTCACAAGATACACGTTTTAGTAAAAAAAATAACATTATATAAAAACCTCTTCTGTGCTCCGTTTTTCCATTATAACCCATTTACATCGTATGACATATTAGGACGTTTTCAGCACATCGTTTGAGAATAAACCGTTAAATCTAGTGAAAGGTTTTCTTACCTCTCGCGGTGACTTCTCTCCAGATGTCTGGTGAATAAAAACAAGATATAGGTTTCTTCTGTATGGAACTCTGACAAATATATTATTGATTTATTTTAGCCATTTTTTGCCTTTATTTCAAACTTATAGGATTGTAATTAGACTGGAAGAGAGTTAGCTAGAGAGAGGGGGGGAAGGATGGGAAAGGATGGCGGGTTCAGGATTCAAACCCGTGTCACCCTGCACAATGTGTCCGGTGCACCGTCTGCTATACCACAGGGCCGGATATATATTCTTGTTCTAAGCCAAAGTTAATAATGGCCGTTTTAAAATAGTTTTTGCTATCTTAAGTGGAGCTTGATGTTACAGATCACTCACGTCAGAACAGAACACCTGTGCAGCCGCGACCGTGATCATTAGACACTCGAGACCAGAGACAGCTGAGACCGAGATGATGCAGAGATCACAGAGAGTCGAGACCGAGACAAGACCTAAACCGCGATCGTTGGTTTCATGACAAGACCGAGAACTTAGAAAAATGGTCTCGAGACCGGTCTCCAGCACAACACTGTTTATGCTACAACAGATGCACTCTGCACACTAAAGATAGTAAAAAAGTCAAGGAACGCAGAGAAACAATCATGATGTCGAGCGGTTTGTACTGTTAGGGGCTGACAAAACGTGGAGAAAAGGGAGGATTTGTGGCGCACAGTTTCTTTCCTGTTTCTGTACCTAATCCATATGAAAATGTGGGATGAGCGACGTCCATAGATGCTACTCTCTTAAATACTCTCTTTTTGTTCTGTCAGAACACACAGGGGGATTCTACTCTAAATATCGCTGATTATAAACGTGGCAGAAGGTCGCTGGGGTGTGCTCAATACTGTAAATCTATTTAAAACAGTGTACTTATCTTTACAAGAAGATCTAAAAGAATGTTTACCTACGAAAATTGTAGATAAATGAACTAAACTGCTTCCAAAAACATAAAGTAAAGTAGAATTTGGTTAATCTTTTATATAATTGAGTTTCACATTCACTACAATCAAGTTCTGCTGGTTTGATTGTTCTTTTTCAAGCTGCTTCTCATCCAGATCCACATTTTGTTAATGTGTCCTTATAATGACTATGGTTCAGGCCTGTCAGGAAGTGTAGGGTGTTTAATAACAGGGAAGGCAAGAGTCCTACGCCCTCACTGCAGTTTTCCAGCCATCAGCGTGGCAAGGGCGGATGGCATTTAACACACAGTGTTATCTCATTGCCACCTGCTAATTTCATTCTGCTAATTGTCAGGCTGGTCCAAAATTCCTCTGGCCTCTGTTATATTTGGAGGATGCTTGTGTGAACTCTCTTTAAAAAAAGTTGCATGCAAAACCTTTAATATTAGAACTTATTCATAAAGAAAAAAAACATTTTTACTCAAAGTTTAGGCTTCCAGCAGTTTTCTTGACCAACAAAGTCACCGCCTAGTAACATGTGTCCCATGTCAACCCAATGAACTAATGGGAAAACAATCCCGAAACTCCCTCACAGATGCAGCGGAGGAGGCCAGTTATACTTGTCCTTATGAGAGAAAAGTGATAGAAATGGAGAAAAAAGGGAAACTGAACAAAGAAAGCCCAGCAGGAACTGAAAGTGAAAAGGCGAGAAAGGCATTTTAATATAATGTCTTCAAATCAAAAGTGTTTTTTTTTATTATTATTATTTTATTATTTATGTCTTTGCTATTTTTTGAAAACCTTTGCTTCACATGTCTTTTTTTTATTTATTTTTTAAAATGTATTGTCAGTTTAAAAACTAAAAACCAGTTTTTGAGAACAAGCAAAAATCACGATAAAAATACAAGTTTTCTTATATTCAAATTTTTACAGCACATAAGTTCTCCGACACTTGCTTAATTAGTTTTATTCATCTAATACTTTCTATAACAGGGGATCTAGCTGCCTTGCACAGAGGAACCCCGCTGTATGGACAGCCATCCTGGTGGGGTGATGGGGATGCAGACGATGAGAATTCCTTTAAGCAGGAGAACAACACATCTGGAAAGAAGCAAGAAAACACCTGCCCAGGTAAGACATCGTGTTTGAACAATCTGAATTTTATCTGAGTGATTATGTTTGTTTGGGGGGGAAATCCATGAAGAGGATATCCAACGTTTCAGCTGATTCTCAAAGCTTTGTTCCACTTTGGGCCTCAACTAGAACTGTTCTTCTGGTCTTCCAATTCCGCGAAATATTCCTCACAGTTGCAATCTCTTAAGGCAGATTTCCCCTAAACCATGATGTTCAACAATCGATTTCATGGAGCTGAGTTGTTTTGAAGTTCCCATGTTGCCACTCTTTAGAGAAGATGCAAAGAGGAGAAGCACTCACAATGATTGGATTCACCTGTGTATGGAGGTCAAAGGTTCCTGAGGTTACCAAACCAAGTTTGAGTTTGAATAATTACAGCTAAAGGTATTGATATCAGTTAAATTACAAAATGCAGGAACATGCCTAATTTTGTTTAAATAATTGTTGCACAAATATGACATGCATACATAAATAAATTATAAACTCTAAGGGTGCTCCCATTGGAGGTGGTCCCGTAAAGTGCTGATTGGAGGTCCATCAAAGTGCCAATCAGAAAAACTGATCACATGACGCAAAACCAGCAAAATACACATTTACATGCAATCCGAAAACGGCTTCCCTGGTCTTGTAGTACTTCATTTTTTCGGAAAATGACTGCGTCTCATGTCACACGCATGGAGCCACGCTACACTGTTCCTGATCACAGATAAGTGCCTTGCTGAGTTATACGAAGCAGATTTCTCTCAGACTGACAGCCTCATCAAGGGCGGCGCAACCGGATTACCTTTAACCAGTCTCATATGGAGGGCCAGGGTCCGTCCCGTGTCCATGTTGATCCTCACAGCGCACTTCAAACAAGAATGGTGAAAGTCACGCAGAAGTCGAAGCGCTTGATTCACTGCTTTTGATATGTTTAGAACGCAGGAAATCCCAAGAGAAAAGGTCCACGTTATTCTCAAGGATAATGCAGAACACTGGAAACGCTAGAGGGGTCATTTGACATTGCAGCATCGCAGATTTAAACCCCTCTAGAAGACCTCTAGGTCCTGCTTGTTTACTCCAGACAGTGATGTAAACATCTGTACCCGACTTTTTAATCGATGAGAAGAGGAACAAGTTGTCAGCACAAGTGCTTATATTTTTAATTGTTGCTCACTGTAATAGAAGGATTCTGTGCTCTCCCCTCTCGAGAGACAAAGTTCTGAGATCTCAGGGAGACACGGCATGGTGTTCATGCTTCAACCTTAGCGTGTATTGTCAGTTTCTTCAGGGTATTTGTACATTACAGGTCTGGGGGTGTGAACAAAGTTCTGCTTCTACAAGAGGGGGGACAGTGGACATTTTGTACTTTATCCGTTAGAAATGCTGACAGATTCAGGGCGGTGGGGGTGAGTGAGTAGGTCAGCTTGACCCCGGGCCTTTATGCTCTTGAGTGCAGTGCACAAGACTGAAATGAAGAGACAATTCTGAAAGTACAAGAGATAATTCTGGGATTGCTATCACACTTACATAAGTTCAGATAGTTAAAAAAACCAGTCTCTTTCTTAAAGTACTATTCTAGAAATGTTTTGTTATTCATTAAGAAAAAGCTACTGGTTAGAGTTGGATTTATACATAAATTTTGTTTATATTTTAGAATTATTAGCTAATTATTGTCCTTGAATGACAAAAACTGGCCCATCAAACGTATTGTTAAAACAACTTATTGTTTTGTTTAAAGTAATTGAAGTTATCGATGTTAAAAGCAATGCTCGTGCATGAAGATAAAATGTGAACATGTGTAGGAGTGCCCAAACTTTTCAAACCACTCAAAGTTCAATAAATTCAAAGTGTTTCATTCTTGTTATCCAGTAAATAAAAATCTCATTTTTAAAGGGGCCATATTATTCAAAATTAACTTTTATGGCATCCCTAGCATCTTTTTGTTATATTCAGAATCTTTAATGCATGTTTGTGTAATCCTGCATTCCTTCTTTGTGAGCTGAAAACAGCTCGACGTCCATAGTCCTTACCTCCGCCCACTGACCAATCAGCTCATCTCTGTGCAGATCTGGTGCACTGCCTGAACCGGAAGCACTGAAGAAAAATGCAGAGAAAGTGTTTTCTGTCAATTACTATGTAAAACGCATTAGGTTTGGGCGATGTCTAGCATTTTGTGCATCGACAATGTCCAAAGTGAAACATCGCCACCGTTAACAGACCCAACGTTACAGAGAGCAATACTGACTAATAAATGGTGACGAGCAATACTAGCGGTAACCAACGAAAATCTATAAATAATGTCAACACAACACCATTAGACCGAATAAACTTTCCCGATTTCAACCCCCTACAACATTTTACATGAAATAGATCCAAACTTTGTTTATTAACTTTGCTGTATCTCACGCACACAGCACAAGAGCGTGTTAGCATGCACAGACACTGAACTGCGCAAAGCGCATCATTATTTCCACACGTTTATGGTGGATCATTACTTTGCAAAGTGATGAGACTTACACAGAACTCTTCAATGCACTTTGGACTTTCTTTATATCCCTTTTCAGCCCGAGTGACGCACAGAAAACTCTTTATTCGCATTTGAAAAACTTCATGACGTTCTATTTGACTGGCAGCCATTACGCACTACATTACCCATGATTTCCAAAAGTATAAGTCCCTAAAAGGGTGCTTGAAAGCATGACTGTCGGCAAAACGGGGGTAATTGTTGCTTTTTGGCAGAGGCAAAAATATATGCCTCAAAGATTTAATGACGTTTTTTACGATTAATGTTGCATTTCGAAATTTACGAACACGCAGTGCTAATATAGAAAGCTCAAATATTTATTATAAACGCTTTTTATATCACCCTTAATCAACAGAATCAACTAAATACTAAACTCTATTTTAAAAGTCACATTAAGTTATTTACTAGCGCAAAGCCACCTGCAGAGTTTGCTACAATAGTTGTTTGAAAGCATGACATTTGTCTCTGATTGGAGCTGGATGCTATGGTATGCTATGGTCCAGAATCCCATTATAATGGTATTTGAGTAATGGGATGGTAGATTTTCAAGGCGTTACCACTACAGAACATCAGACTGTAAAGCAGACTGGAGTACTCCTCCTTTTGTATTTAAATGTATTATTTATTGACGAAAGGTTGCTTCTTACTCCCAGATGCGATTATTATTTGCACAAAGAAAAACTTATCCGTATTTATATTTCTGAACGCATTCTTATTCCTAGAACTTTTGCAAAGCTGCATCAATTGGAAGAATCTATGCACAAATCTTCATGCGGCAACACATAAAGTAAAAACCATTGAATCCACCACATCAAAGTGCTAACGCCTCCCAGAAAGAACTTTGTTACTCAGCAGTCGGGTCTGGTTTTTCAACCAGCTCAGGGAAGGGAAGAAGAAGAGAATGTAAACCGAGCCGTACGCAGTGAATGAGTCGATTTGACAGGCCCTGCCCCCCAATCTCTATTGTCACAGAGGAGTGTTTGCTTTCTCCTCTGACACCGGTGGCGCTCATCACAGAGGGAGACACACATGCTCCAGTCGTGAGTATTTTGAGTGTTACTGAGTACTTTTTGTAGTTCACTAAACAGTAGTCTTCTGTTTTTTTTTACTTGAGAACCATTCCGTGTTGTTTGCTCACAAGTTCTTATCTGAAGGTGGTGAAATTGAGTCACATAACTCTATTTTAAAGTGAAATAGTGATATAGCAGCAGTGGGAGGTGATAAAGTGCTTCGCTTGATGGGGATGTTTGTTTGAGGAAGTGAAAAATATTTTTGAAAATGGGAAGTTTCAGTCTGTGTTGGGGAGAGGAATAAAATAATCGACATTTAACTGTAACTGTGGAAAAAGTGAGTAGAACTACTGATCATTATATTTAAAAATATTGAGATTTCTGTCATCTTTGCATAAAACTATTATTAGCGTTTTAATTAGCGAATATGGGAATTGATTACATCATTGAGTGCATTATAACGTAAATCATTTTACATTAAAATACCTTAATTTGACAGATTTGACAGAATTATTGAATAAACAATAATTTTAGTCATTTTACTATAATTTTATCCATTTTCTCTGCCATTTTAGAATTACATTACATAATTAAAATGATAGCTTCAGTCATTTTAAAAGCAAAAACATTATTTTACAGATTTCCAATTACATTGATATTTTAAATAACAATACTTTTATTTTACAGATTTTTTATGTAATTGTATAATTTCATTAATAAATGATAGCTTCAGTTGTTTTACACAAAATATTATTATTTCATATATAAGATAATATAGTAGAAATAGGGTAAAACATGTATTAATTATGAAAAAAAAACTTTTTTACAGTGTATAATGACGGCTTCATGATAGAATTGAGTTTAGGTAAATGATGTGTAACATTTGTTGTAAGTCTCGCTCCGGGCTAAAAATGGGAGGTTTTTTTTTTCTAAGTGTTTCCAGTTCAACTCCTTTACATTTTGTTTACAATTAAACAAGCTCCAACATAAACATAGTATAAAAGTTCAGCTTGTAGTGTTCTGTTTCGTTTGTGATTAACAAGTGATAACTAATGGACTGAAGGCCTCTAAACACTGATTTTTTTGAAAATGGGGATTGTACTAAAAATATGTATAATCCTATTTTCTGGAAGATTTCTGGGATAGAACAGGAAATGCATCACAACCAGGAAGTTATAAGCTCCTTAAATATGGTAGTGCAGAAAGGTTCCTCCTCTTTTGTGTTCAACCCCTCATGGAGAAAGAGTCTCCTTTCCCTTTCCTCCTATCCCTCATTTTCCCTTCCCCCGCTTCCTTTGTTTCTCTTAGGTTATGTTCACACTGCAGCCCCATGTAACCTAAATCCGATTTTTTTGTCACATGATTTGGTCATGATGGCCTGAACGGCACAATTACTATTATTTTTATTTTTTCTTTTTCAAAATCTACCCGTGTGTGAAAAGGCAGGTCGGATATATCTGATCATCAAACCCCATTCAGATACACTTTCTGACAGTTAAAAGTTGATTTCGATACAGGAAGGCACTCGGAAGCAAATTGCAAAAGTTAAGACATATGATAGTTTTGAGTCAATGCGAATGTAGTCTTATAAAAAGACCATGGTTATGTTAAATAAAGCAGGATTTTCTGTTAAATCTTTGCAAACCTTGCTTTCAGAGTCTTCTTACTTGGTTTAGATTTAATATTCTATAATCAGATTTTTCTGCTAGGTTACGCTGTTCGATCACACGTAGACATGCATACCATGCAAAATGCACATTATTGAAAAACACAGTTTTTTAAAAATGCGCAGAGTTTTGGAGGTGGGTTTGTCGTTGCCGTCACGCTCTGCGGTTGGACATTTCTTGAATACATTGTTACTTAAATCATTTAACATTAAAATACCATAATTTTACAGATTTACCGACCATAAACATACAGTCATTTCAAATGTAAAAACTTCGAATTGATTGTAAAAATTCATATTTTCCTGCATACTTCCTATTTTAGACTTAATGTATTTAGTTTGTAAAAGAAAATCCTTCTTAAATATATAATTAGAAATACTTCCTTAAAGATTCAGTTACTTTAAACAAATTATATGATTCCTGTTCCATGCGCAGTAACATTTAGAAGATAATGCAACAATATTAAAAATAGATATTTATTAATAGCTCATTTATTGCAAGCCCACACAATTTTCTTTTTTTAATTATGATGCAAACTGAGAGAAATATGAAAGAACCCCACTTCTGGGTTGTTATACGACACTAAATGTCATGTATGTTTTTCAGAAAATTGAATTTCACTTGGAATCACATAAATAAGGCATGAAATGTGGTAACAGAATGTAGCAGTAGTCGGATAGTTTATCATTTTCAGCATGCAACCCATTGTCTTGGATGTCCAAACATCTGCTCTCATCCAATTAAGTTGTTACGGTACCATTAGCCGCCCGTGTCATGTGATAGATTTTAACTGGTGCCTTTGTCCTGACAGCGATTCAAGTCTAGGCGTTTGATATTTATAGCGAGCTGATCTGATTCTGTTCATTCTGAGGTTCTGACCTTTGACGACATGATGGTGCTCTTTGTTTCTGCACAGAAAGCAAAGGGGCCAAGCGTGGTGATAAATCAAAGGAAAACGGTCTGGGGCCTGCAGGCGCTGAGACCGGCTACTTTGAGATTCCCGCCAAAGAAGGACAAATGGCACAGAGCAGCATCCATGAGATCCCAACGAAGGACACTGAAGGCACAGAGGGTGCAAATTCAGCCGCAGGCAATGCTGCCGCTCAGGCCAATACCTCGTTCGTTATTGAGTTTGATGACACTTCTCCAGGGAAGGTCACCATTAAAGATCACATGCCTCGTGTACGTCCTAAAAAATCAGCGCTGGTTGGCGGCAAAGAGCTCAGCACTCTCCAGGCAGCCATCATGGCCTCTGAAAGCAAAGTTGCAGACTGGCTTGCCCAGAACGAGCCTCCTCTTATCAGGCGGCAGTCCACAGAAGAGGACAGTAAGAGCATCAAGAGTGATGTGCCCGTTCATCTCAAGAGGCTCAAAGGTAAGCCTGGTGAAAGCTTTCCGAGGAGCTTAAAAACAAGAGACCAATGCAGGAAAGATAGAAGACCACAAACCATTTAGCAAAGCTGAGCTGAAATAGTGATTAAATGATGCTGAAAAAAGACAAGAACGTTTAAGAAACTGATGATTTTGCAGTGGTCTCTTGTTTTTTTCCAGAGCTGCACATTCCCTTTCAATAAAGGGGTCATTAAATATGTCGAGCCTTTTAGTGGATTATTTCTGGTTAGGATCACAGTGTTCTGCTGCTGCCTCCAGGTCCAGCTCACACTGGGCCAAAGACAGGGCACACCATGGACAGGTTGCCATATGATTGATAATGTTAACTGTGGAAAATTGAGTTCTCTTGGACTCGTTAGATGGGAACAGTGCTTTATTTGCACATATTTAATGCGATATTCCAGTTTTGTGCATACATTTAATTTGCATCTATTGAGAACACTCAACTCTGTGTTTGTGGTCTTCTCATTGTGATGCGTCAAAAAATGAAGCATCTTTGGTAATGTGGTTTCTGTTCCTCATGACTTTTATTAGTCTCCATCAGCTAATTTCCACCACTTTCCAGTACATTAAAAAAGGCATTTAACCCAATCACACGATTAAAGGGTGAATGTTAATTTGAAACATCTGTAAACCTACAACAAAGAGCATGTTACCTTCGACCACTAAGAGCATGGAGCATCTAATTAAGAAGCAACAAATGCACATTTGTCAATCGCCAAAGATATGTGTGTGTGCATGCTCAATGAGCTGAGGTCAGATGTTTTCATTGGTTGGAGGAAATCATGGAACACCCAGAAAAACCATCTTCACAAAACCCATGTTCATGTGCACACAGCGTCTTTTGCGAGGTTAGATTGAGAGAAACCCTGCTGAGTCCGGTGGGTTTCATCATCCTTCAACTAAAGCACAACTTGATTTCCTGATCTCCGTTTCTCGTGATGATGCTGTTTTCTGGTTGGGCTAATTTTAAGAGTGATGCATGTGACTTGGGCAGGAAAGCTCTCATTGCTCACGTAATTTATGAGAAGTGTTTGCTTTACAGAGCACTGACGGCGTATAAACCCATGTGTGACCTCAGAGCTGGTTTGATAATTGCCCCAAGGCTGGTATTATGTGCAGTCTCAGGCGTGGTTCTTATAGTTCCTGTGTGTGTTTGCGGTTGTCTTTTGGAAGCTGCATTGCTGCTGTTTGCTTTGAGTGAGATGAGAGAACTACAATGCCATTCATTTGGTGTGTTTGTTTCAATCATCCGTTGGTGAGTGGGATTTCAGTTTTGATGTTTTGTTGGACAAAGCGTGAACCAGGAGCGATGAAATAATGCGTAAACGGATAGAAATAGTTGCATCTTTGATCAAGAATGTTTACTTGTAGAATAAACACAGTCTGACTCATGGAGGGCTGGTGGAGCCAGCTCTGTGTGCTCAAAGAACATGCTGTGTAACACAGAAGAGCTGCTTTGTTTCATGGTTTGAGCGTGAAAGTACCCGTTGGAATGCTTTAGGGTTTTATCTCTGGCTCCCAGAGAAGGGGTTGATGCTTCTGACTGCCGGAACCTTCCTTAAACAGAAAAGCTGCCTCCTCCATGGACTTAATTCCGTGCAAGAGTAGAGTTTAATTCAATATCTTGCAACCCATCCGTGATACCCATATGGGGGATTGCCTGTTGACTCCTATTGCCTATTTCACACGATTGGTTGAAACCACAACGCTCTTCTGTTTTCAGGTTTGCCGTAAACCGTCAAAACGTTCTTCTTTTGCAGGTAGCAAACATGAAGATGGAACGCAGAGTGACTCCGAGAATGGCCTGGGCTTGCGTTTCGGCAGCAAGCGTCATGCCGCACTGGAGGAGCGTCTGAGGGCGGCTGGAGTTGGTCGGGTTAGGACGGAAGGGTCGTCTTCTGTCAGCCGGACAGCCTTCATGATTGAGTTCTATGACGAGGACAACCCCCGGAAACGCCGCTCCTATTCGTTTTCACAGACTGCGCCGGTGCTTGGAGGTGTGGCAGGGGAGGGGCTCTGTCCGGCTCCGCCCTCACGTCCTAAGGACGCAAACAAGGGAATGTCATCGTCTCTGGCAGCAGTGGCCCCAACGGCTGCTCGACTCCTGCTCAAGCAGAGGTCTGAGGAGCAGAAGGGGCAGCAGAACATAGTCACCACTGCTCAGCCCAGCCCCGTAAACGAGGCTGCGAAACAAGATGATGACCAGAGCGACAAGGGCACATACACCATTGAACTGGAGAAAAACAACCCAGAAGAAGAGGAGGCACGGAGAATGATTGATAAGGTATGAGTTTAATTTATGCAATTGTCAAATTGTCTTGCAGATAGGTCTGGTTCAAAAATGCTAGAAATCCACATGTGAGGCAGAGCAGGAATATATGGCTTATAATGTGTCAAACCACCCCTTGGATCCGGCAAGGTACTTTCAGTCCGCAGTTTTAAAAAACTCAAGGTAAAGTAAGGGGGTCAGCTCTAAATTAATGAGATGCCAGGGATTGGTTTTGCATTAAACATGATATCTCCCCATGATAAAGAGTGACTGGGAGTGTTTAGAGTGCCATGTAGGAGTGAAGGACTACTCAGATGCCTCTCTACCTTATTAGTTTCGGTCTCTGGTGATCAGTGTTAACAGTGGGAGTACAATCAAACAGCTGTTAATATTTTGTGGTACCAAAACAAGGGGAAAAGTGATGTATAATTTCAGTCTTAGTGCTAAAAGTGATTCTTGTCCCCCATACCAAGGAGAGAGACTTACCAGAGTTAAGAAATTTGTTGCCTGATCTCACAAGTATATGGGGGTCATTTCACATGGAAAGTAAAACAATGCTTTCGCAGTACAGCATTTTTCAAAAGGTTTGTGAGTCCTGTCTAGTAGCAACAGACAGAACTAGATGGCTTAAGTTTGCACACAAACTTTGATGTTAGGGCCAATGTCACAGTGAGTGATGTAAACCAACTCCCATATCTCTATAATTATCTTAAGTTGAGATAGAGATATGTCTGGTTGCTATGGGAAACAATCTGGTTGCTATGGAGGATCAGTGACATATACCCCAATGTCTCATATACCAAAGCTGGGATAGAGTTGAGAAAACGTGGTTGCTAGGGTAAACACATTGGTTGCTAGGGAGCTGTCAGTAATGTTGTGAATCATTTAAGTTGCTACTATGATTGAACTATATTTTTTTAAAATGGTAAATATGATTAGAACCGTTCTAGAGCATTTGCTCTTGCTCAGACTGGTTTTAAGTTGGGAGGTTGTCAGTTTGAAATTTTCCAGCGTTGTCAGTGTTTTCAGTAGAAAACAACCCCCACGTCTCTATCGGTTATAAAAGCTGAGATAAAGTTCAGAAAATTTGGTTGATGGGGTAAACAGTTTGGTTTCTAGGGAAACTATGGTTAACATAAACATAACACATCTCTATCTCTCTATGATGTTTCATTTTGAAAATATTTGTTGCCTTTTCCTGTTTGATTTTATTGACCACTATAAGTCAATGGTAACATTTTTATTCCTTCTAGAGCCCAGGGTTCAAATATGTTTGCTCAGTGGTTAATATGTTTTTGCATGACCTCCACAGTTGTGGTTAGTTTGAGGTTTCTAAGAGGTTTTACAAAGTTGGACCCCATGCTTTCAATGGAAAATTGTGATTTTTCCAGAATTCCTTTCTTGGTACCATTCTAAAAATGATATAGCAACTTGAGTCAGACCAGTTTGGATGTCATGCAAAGTTTTGTGGCTGTAGCTTGAAGGTAAGCAATCCTTGTTTACCTGAGAACGGCATGTTAGTCCGCTACTTCTGCCTTGCTAACAACCAACATTATTTGGGATGTGGAAATAAATAAAATAAATGAAGAGGAAATGATGAAGAGGGGAAAAAAACACCCAGTTTTTTTTTATAAAATTTTTTTTTTTTTTTAAATAAGCTACAATATGTTTTATTTTTCAGAGCGTACTCTGAAAGTGTGTTAAATTAATTGATGTTATCCTGGTCTGAGCATTTTGCACTGAATCATGTTCTAATGGCCCTTAAGTGGACAGACACTCTGTTCCTCTATTGCTTCGTTTATCCTCTGGGATTATTTTACAGCCTTGACTTCCATTACTTATTAAATGATCATAATAGTCAGTCATTCAATTATAGAACACTGCAGACGACAAAGCCTTTTCACAATTTTTCTATTCATGAAATTATTCCACAATTGTTCTGACTATAGTTCTGACTATTGGACTATTAAAATGTATTTTTATCGATTTTAAATTCGCTTTTCTAGGTCTTAAATCATTTTTCTTGTCTTAATTATCTGACAATCTTAAGATCAAGTGTGCTAGAGACAGATTTCCTAGCATGCACCTCGTGAGCAAGCACATTTGTTTGTTTAACAAAGATGGCTGCCAAAGCAATCATGAATATAGTATTTTTTGTCATTTACAAATGTTTAAAAATTTAGAAAATTGTCATTTCATGTAACAAGTACACATATTTGCCTGAAAATGTAATTGAAATTGCAAAAAATCAGTAGTTTAGATGAAAAATGCAGCGTTGTTCGCCATGTAACAGTGACGTTTCACTCTTGAGACGAACCTTTTTATAAAAATGCATTTTTTTTTAATTGCAAAATTAAGAATTACATTGTTTCCTGGTAGATTTCAAGTCATATGTTTTTTATAAAAGTCTGAATATGTTCCTGTATGTCACAAAAAAATGCTAGTTTAAAGGAAAAAAAATCTTTATTTACGACTTTGGGACTTTTTGGAAAATGTTGGTGGAAAATTTGGCTATTTTTTCCATTTTTTCACAATTTCTCAAGCTGTAGGTACTCTTTACATGTTTAGCGTGTATGCTATAATTTTTTACAGTGATTTATATTTTATAGTTAATTTGTGGCAGTTTTTTAGATAAACATAAGTATAATGAAGATCTTAAAGTAGATTCTTAATGGTCTAAAAAAGGTATTATTAGAAACCATGTCAATGCAGCTCTGTTTCACACTTACATTGAGTCGTCTTCTACTCTGTTATCAGGTGTTTGGGGTGGAGACTTCACAGGATCCCAGTCGTCATGAGCAAAGAGAATCTGGAGGAAATGTGAAGGTCAAGAAGTTCAGTGCAGCTGCTTCTGAGGTAATGCACTCTGTGGCAAACTGTTTACAAATCTTTTCAGATCTGGGAAGCTAATAAGTGTAATGGAAGTTTAGCTCAGGGGGGTCAAATGCACAAGGAGTCAAACTCAAAACACGCTTTAAGTTGAGAGCAGAACAGAATAAACATTTGTTTAATACTCTTGATATTATTGAGAAAAAGTTTCTCAAATGTAGTGCCATTTGGAACCAAACTGTTATATTAGTTGGAGATTATAAGAATGCCAACACGGTGCTTTGACCGTCACTTCCACCAAGTTTCTCTTCACAGAAGAACTGTCCACTTGCACACTGACCCAGATCAGGAATTAGAAGCAGTAGTGAGATGCCTTGAGGCAACTGTCAGGTTACAAAAGAGCCCTTGTTCAAAAACCTTGCTGTACATCCAACACTATCTTGGCCAAGACACATTTTTAGCCTTTTATTTTTGTAATAAAGCACAAAGTTTTATCAGTTTGGGTGTAACAATACACTCTCCATCATGCGATACATATCTTGATATACATCACAATATTTACAACACTATATTTAAGCAACTATTGAAACGTTTATATATCAAACCTTGAAAAATGGAATTTATACCATTTTGAGACCACAAAGCTATGAAGGTTAGGGTCTAGATTTGATTTGTATGAGAGCATTTGATATCAGCGTGTTGATATTTGCATTAAGTCATCTCTTTTACTGTGATGGAGAGTGCTTATTTATAATCTTTCTAATTTAAAATGTAAGTAAAGGATAATTGTCTCCAAGTATATATGATAGGAAGACAAGGCAAAGAAGCTTCAGAAGTGACTAGAATCACAATCACTCCATGAAGCAAATACACTGCAGCTCCTTTAGACGATATCTCCATGATATGCATTTTGACAATTTTATATTTCACTTTATCGTGCCATGATATATTATTACACCCCTATTCATTAGTGATTAAAAGTATGTTTTGATAGAAACAAAAAAGGTAAAACGTTAAAAAAGGAATTGAATCTAACATACAAACCCTAGTCTCTGACCACACCCTCAAAAAGTACTCTTTCATCTCTTTGTGCATCAATACAATAGACACATTTTTACCTTTGTAAAGTGATTATACTTCTCTTGTACTGATTATAGAAGCATTTTTATTTGTAGAAAGTGGAAGATTCAGTTGCAGTTGGGAGCCCTCACTGGGTTTCACAATGGGCCAGTTTAGCTGCTAACCAAACACGGACAGACCCAGAGGGCTCAGGAGCTGAACCTCCGGCGTTTGTTCATCAAGAACGAGGTAACTCCTTTTTAAAGAATATTAAACCCCTCAATTTAAAATCACATAAATAAATACCACATAAATAAAAGGATCTCGGTCCAGTTTACATTCCGGCAGGAATTTTTACTGAACCAAAATGCAATTAATTAATACGTCCAATAGTGATGGGAAATTTGCATAACAAATCCATTTTCTTCTGACTCATTTTGTTAATTTTAGTAAAATATCAATAAATCGTTAACCCATACAACACATCTACTATATATGCAAACGTGAATCACACTACAAATAAGATTAAACTATAATGCTAGAATACAAAAAAATTAAGCCAACTGGGTCTGTAGTTAACCTTTCTCTGACGTTACCAGAGTTATTTTCTTGAGTCTTTTTGTTGTTTTGTCACATGACCAATTCGTAATGTTAACCGATGCCGTATGAGCCAGAAACTGAAAAGATTTGCTCTTTTTCACAGTTCTCAAAGTCCTTTCATTTAAATAGGAAGGACTTGTCATGTGACTATTCCATAATGTTAACCAATGGCGTATAAGCCAGAAACTGAAAAGATTTGTTCTTTTTCAGTCCTCCAAGTCCTTTTGCTTTAATTGGAAGGACTTGTCATGTGAACGCACCGTAAGGTTAACCAATGCCGTATGAGCCAGAAACTGAAAAGATTCTTTTTTTTTTCTTTCATACCTTTCATTCTTTTGTCATTAATGATACATGGGCTAAACTCAAAAAAAATCATAAAATGGTGTGCATGCGCCGCTGAATGATGTTCCACCTGTGTCACATCAAAGGTTTGTGTGAAGTGAACGAATCATTCAAGAACGACTTATCACTAATGTCCAGAGCTTATAGAGGGTATGTATATATTAGGGGTGTAACGGTTCACGGTATGTATTGAACCGTTTCGGTACGGCCTGTTCGGTTCGGGACACTTGCGTACCGTTAAATAACAATTTAAATTTGTTATTAGCGCGATATTAAGCGCAGCGGAACAATGTACCAAGGCGAGTTTCCGCACGGACTCTATTGAGTGACGAGCACGAGCACGAGTAGGAAAATGGAATCATATCAAAAGCGAAAGGGAAGCCAGAGCTTGAAGACTCTTCCACCTCACTACGGTCTCCTGTTTGGGAACACTTTGGCTTCTCTGTTAAAATACATAACGGGGATAGACAAGTGGATAAATTTAAAGTTGTATGCCGACATTGTTCCACGGAGATTGGGCAGGCAACACATCTAACATTTTCTACTGCTGGAGATATTGTCACTGCAACCAGATCTGTGCTCTCTTCAGAAAATGTGGATAGGTTAATCTATCCTATCTATCCTAACTAGTTGCAGTATTTCATTTTTTATTTAAAAAATGTGTTTTTCTTTATAAAGAGTGCAATTTATTTAAAATATCACCCAAATGTGTCACTTTTATTTATTTTATGCAAGAATTCTATTGTGTATTGGCAGCTTTTCAAAATAAAGATTATGTAAGTTCTTATAGTTTTGTACCGAACCGAATGAACCGAACCGAACTCTCCAAGACACTGTACCGAACCGAATACGATTTTAGCGTACCGTTACACCCCTAGTATATATGGTTATTTTTAACAACAAAGAACTATTGGCCCTACAGTCAATATACCCCAAGGTTTCATATGGAAGCCTTATACATATGGAAGTGCTTCAGGGTTGATTGAACCAAACTTTACAAGTGTGAACACGCCCAAAAAGTGTCAATTTATTTCTGTGCAAACAAATTAACAGCTTTGTAAGACCCTGTCAATTCTTTTTCTAAATCAGATGCTGAGGCAGTTGTCTCAATCAATAGCAACAGCTCCACCACTTCCAGTCAAGCAGAGCGTAAAAGAAGGACTCTTCCGCAGCTTCCCATGGAGGAAAAGGCTAAGCGCTTAGAGATCGGTGAAAAACAGGACACTGAACCCCAAGAAAAAGAAAGTCACAGTGACCATAAAGGTGATGGGGAGTGCCTCAGGACCTCAAACAGCAAGTCTGGTCAGTTCAAGAGTGTCCAGCAGGAAGGAAAGGAAGGAAAACAGTCAGCCGTTCGTCCTCAAGGAAGTGGCGAGAGGAGAACATCAGATGAGAGTCGCAGGAGGCGTTCTGAAGACAAGAGCAAAGGAAGTGATAGTGAAAGATCTGGAAAGCCTCTGGTGAGACAGGGTAGCTTCACCATTGAGAAGCCAAGTGGACATGTTCCCATCGAAATGATTCCTCGTATCAACCGGCAGAACGGCGTAAGAGAGCGAAGTGACTCTGTTGGGAGCATGGACACTGCGACTCTTCTAAAGGACACTGAAGCAGTCATGGCATTTCTTGAGGCTAAACTACGCGATGAAAAGAAGCTTGACCCAGTAAAGCCCCCTGTATGCCCCCCTGCTTGCCCTTTATCCCCCGAGTCTGACATAGACACTGCCAGCACGGTCAGTCAGACAG
Source organism: Danionella cerebrum (assembly GCA_007224835.1). Lineage (NCBI taxonomy): Eukaryota > Metazoa > Chordata > Actinopteri > Cypriniformes > Danionidae > Danionella > Danionella cerebrum. Next base: position 137,603 of record SRMA01026898.1, read on the forward strand.
CAAACGAAGGCGATCGCAAGGCTGTCCAGAAGCGGAAATCGCTCAGTAGCCTTTACAGAGAGAAAAGCAATGCAAACAGTGCATCCAAAACCACCACCAGTGCAAGAGAACGTCTTGAAAGGAAAACCAAGAGCAAAACCACTGAAAGCCGCTCGGATGTTCGACGGTCGTCGCAAACTGCCTCACGTGGACGCCAGCCATCCCAAGATCTAACTGACGATGACCAGACCTCTTCCTTAGCCATCTCAGACATCCTGTCCTCAGACCAAGAGACGTATTCCAGCCGTTCACACACAAAAAGCCACTTCACCTCCACCGATGACCTTCTGCAGTCCAAGCTTGATACAAGCAAAAGAGCCACAAAACCTAGCAAGACTCCACAAACTAGCACAGTGGCCCCTACAAAACAGGCTGGCCTACCGCAACCACGTCCCACAAGGGCATCTCTGTTACGCAGGGCTAGGCTTGGAGACGCATCAGATACAGAACTGGCAGATGCAGACAGGGTTTCGGTAGCATCTGAGGTGTCCACTACCAGTTCAACTTCTAAACCTCCTTCTGGAAAAAAGGCGCAATCACGGATTGACTTGCTTGCGCAACCTCGGCGCACCAGACTTGGCTCTTTTTCAGCTCGTAGTGACTCTGAGGCTATGGTCAGTCGGAGTTCAGTGGCACGCATGTCGGCAGAGACAACGCTCCGTCTAGGACTGAGAAGCTCAAACCAGCAAATGACAGAGAACAAGTTAACTGGACGCATGAGGGCTAATAGTGTTTCCAAGCTAACAGACTCCAAGCCGAAGACCGGTTCGGTTAACAGCACTCCATCAGGTGAGGATTAATTGCACAATTTACCATTTTCAAGCTGACCAGAAATTTAAAGGTTGTGAAAAAATCTGATTTCTGACAGAATACATATACGCCTTTTTTGCTAATCGAGGGCAGATCAAAACAAATGGTAAACTTATCTACATTGTGGCCTACAATTCTACAATTCACCCACTGTCCTCTTGAGGCAGTGTCAGCCCCCCTAGACTTCTCATTTCAAAATGCTTTATTTTACATCAGAGAATTGTTGTATTGCCAATTATACACTGTGTAAAAATTGGGTCTGATTCTTTTGTTATTACTCATCCATTTAAAGCAACACTTTGAACTTTTAGTGGTGCCAAAAGTGTATTTATTTATATCTGTTGAGATGGTCATGTAACAATGATCAACCAATGAGCTACAGTATAGTTAGTTAAAAGTAACTGGCAGACCAGTTAATCATTCTCTGTAAATTTCCTGAACTTCATTATCTGTCAGGCCCCCATTTGGCACAGGGAAACATAAACAACACTGCAAAGAAAAGAAAATCTAAGATTTTAATAAATCTTACTTTTCTAATTTTAAGAAGATAAACTGCATAGGGTATTTATTATTTATCTTATTTTGAGGATAACATGACCTACATTTTCTTGAGAAGAAAAAATGCTTGTTCTGATCATATATTTGCTTGAATTAAGAAACTAGCTTTTGATTTTGCAACTAAACTTAAAACTAAAACTATTTTGACTCAACATACTCTTCATGAAACATGGAAGTTGTTTCTGGTTTTAGGTTTCTATGTATGTCAATGATTAAGAACAAAGTAGTTTCAAATCAGTTTTTCATTAAATTTGTTAATTCGCTGCGTTTAAATTTTGAGCAGGCTTTTCTAAATTTTAAACACTAGTTTTAAGCACAAATGTCATTGTTTTTTAAAATTAATCATCATTGTTTTTCCTAAAACAGTAGTTTTATTTTAGAAGATTATTTAGTGCTAATAAAAAGAACGTTTTAATTTAAGCTACTAGTTACTACATACTAAGCGCAAACATTCTTAAGTTCTATTTTTCTTACAATTTAAACAATTTATTTCCTATAAACTAATTTTAAGCTCTAATGATTTTGTTTTAACACTATTTTCCCTTAAGAAGGGGGGCCTTTTTGGCACGGGGAAACATAAACAACAGTTTAATTAATACAAAATTAAGTTTAAGCTGCAATATGTAGTTTTAAGACCATATTTCCTGTTACTACATTCTTAGGTTTGTGCCGTTTTCCCCCCAATTTAACAGTTCTTATAAACTATAAATTCTCAGGTGAGATGGTGGTGTGGTGGATAGAGCGCTCAACTCTGAAGCAGTGGGACCTTTCCTGTCTTATTAATGCACATATGCCCAAACTTTAAAAGAAAATGTCTAAAAGTTTAAAAGAAAAAAAAAACATTTTAAGCCAGAATTTCCAAGGGCCACCATCTAGTTTGATAGCATTCATACTTAAGTATTCTGAATGGGTATTAGTCCAACTTAAGTAACTTATTTTAAGTAATGTTTTATTAGATTAATAGTCAAAAGATGGCTGCCGTTTTTTTTTTCTTGTTACTAACCCTCTTGTTATTATTTATATAATCAAAAGGACTGAAAGGACGTTTTACCAAATAATTAGCAAATACATACTAAATAGCCACATGGTGCACATGACCATAGAACCAGGAAATTTAATTATTTAACAAATATGTGCATTTTTACACTGAACTATCTCTGAAATAATTTGAGTAACAGGATAGTACTTTTTTAAATCACAAAAATGTTTTGCGGGTGGGGGATGGGTCAGGGTAACAGGAAATAGCTGATGACTAACATGATTAAAATGTTAGTTGTTTTTTTTTTTTAATCAAAGAAAGTATAGATGCATGTGTAAATAATTGTATTTGAAACAAATATTATCTGTGAACTTACACAAAATATGTTATATGAAGAGACTGGGTACAAGCAAGAAATGCTATTTTTCAGTGTTTCATGTGCATTTTATCTATATTTCAAGTGTTATAGCTGAGTTTTCAATAAGACTAGTGTGTAGTACACTTTGCTTAGTAATAAAATAAGCAATTTTAATGATTATTTATACATATAAAGTCCTGGGGACAGAATGGCACTGATTCTGTGGATTGGCTCTTATGAGGATTGGATGATTGGCATTACTCATATGCATGCTTGTGATATTGATAAATTCCCATTTTGCACAGAAACTCGACTTGAAGCTGAAAGTTTTTCGGCAGATGAAGAGCTCATGGGTACTGTAGTGTTGCAGCACTGTGTGCGGGTGTTTGTGGGTGTTTGGTTTTCAGAGGAAACAGATAATTTACTTTATACTTGTCAAAGCCTTGTGTAATTTCATTTCTGCTTTGTGTCAAACTAAGAAGTGATGAAATTGCGTTTCACCTTTTTGCCTTCGCTTTAAGAAAGACAGAAAACTTGTGATTGGCAGATTACTTTCTCAGTACTGAATGATGTTGATGCCAGTGTTTGTCATTTAATGCCAAATGGAACAAAGCTGTCTCGGAAGTGCTGATGCAAGCACTGAGCAACAAGAATTGTGCCCTTGTGGATGTTGAGCAAAGATTCCCTCTAGTGGCACAAAATTGAAATGGCATGTCCCTTGGAAACGGGATCTATGGCTAATGTCAGACCTACGTCCTCCATGGGTTGGGTGACCAAACAAACCTCTACGTTTATTCCTCATAAACTTTGATTTTAAAATTTCTATAAAGCACATCGCTTTACCAATGTGCTGTGGATAATAATAAAAATTGACTTTCCTTGCTTTTCTGGATGGAGATGGATGTTAGGTCATGGTGGAAATAAAGAAATGTAAAATACACTTAAAGGGGTTCATAAATTAATTTTTATTACAAAAGCTCTTTTCATCACTTTTTGGTGCATCGTTTTAGAAGAGCCTTTTGGTTTTAACTGCTTCTAACTATCAAGTGGTAACTGAAATGTGAATTTACAATTTTTTTTGCTCCGGCTCAATTTTAGTTGGAGCTGTACAGTTATAGATAAAATGAGAGGGAGAAAATGGATCATTTTCTCTTGAGAAATGTTCAGGGTGCTTTTAAGTGAATGTGAGGGAATGAAATGTGCTAGTTAATGAAAATTAGTAACTCGTTCAAAAGTTACTTACAGTAAAAAGTAATTAGTTACTCTTAAAAGTACCTTATTATTTACATTTTAAAGAAAATGTTTTATTGCTTAAGTACACTGTTAGTAAAAAAAATGTGTTTTTATTTGTTTGTTTGTGTATTTATTTATTTTAACTTTACACTATGCATTATGGTCAATAAAGACTGACAAAAAGGAAATTATAAAAACAAATTCATTTGATTCAGATCAGCAGAAACTGAAAATACACAAAACAAAATCTGAATATTTATGAAACATTTCCCCCATAAAAGGACCCTACGCTTGTTATATAAACCAAGTATTCTGAAATATATCGTTGTTTGACTGTTGTCTATTGAACGAACCAATTTTATTGCTAAACTACAGCAGCATGATAAGTATTAGTGAGTAAAATATTAGAATACTGGGGAAAAAAATCTATATATAAATATATAGTAGGGGTGTAACGGTACGCTAAAATCGTATTCGGTTCGGTACAGTGTCTTGGAGAGTTCGGTTGGTTAATTTTCGGTACAAAACAAAAAGAACTTACAAAATCTTTATTTTGAAAAGCTGCCAATACACAATAGAATTCTTGCATAAAATAAATAAAAGTGACACATTTGGGTGATATTTTAAATAAATTGCGCTCTTTATAAAGAAATACACATTTTTTAAATAAAAAATCAAATACTGCAACTAGTTAGGACCTGAAAACTTTTAACACTAGCAACAGCTTCAGCTTGTATATCAACAAAACTAACTATTCAAGTTTTTGGATAAAAGTATTAACCTATCCACATTTTCTGACAGATTGGTCACAGATCTTGTTGCAGTGACAATATCTCCAGCAGTAGAAAATGTTAGATGTGTTGCCTGCCACATACCCGATCTCCGTGGAACACATCATTTCAAACTCAAACCCTTATAATTAGCTTCCTTCAGCGTCACAAGAAATTCCATTTAAAAACAAAATAAAAGTAAACAATATGTAACAGGGTAGCGGTTTCAGGGGAAGAGCACAGACACACACAGACTCCTACCCAAACACATTTTACCCAAAAACACGGTCCCTAAGCAATCCTCTCTCAGCGGCTCATAGACGGCAATGTAGTTCGACAAATGCGGAGGGAGACATGTTTTGATTAAAAAGAATTGCTTTGGAGTTTATACACTATGTGGCATAGACTGAAAAGAGTGTCATTAGTCTATTAAGGGCGACTGGGTCTCGAGCTGTTGAGCAGAAGAAACCAAAGTTCCCTCAATGTATTAATATATGCTAATGCAGTGGTCCCCCGAGAAACGAAACTAATCGTATCTCGAACATTTTGTATCTTGAAGCAGGGTTTACATGTAAAACTCCTTATCCGTGTAACGGCTCTCAGAAACAACAGTTTAAGTTAATAAAAAAATGGAAAACTAGAGAAAAATCAAGTAACATTGAAATCTACACATTGTTAATGTAATAAATGACAATAAAACACAAGCAAAATACGTAATATGTACACAAATGTGAAACCTTACCTTGAGTGAAGCGATGTGTCGGAGGAGGTGGAACGGATTGCAAAAAAAACATTACGGCACTACGTACGAAAGTTTTCTTTCTCGAGATATTTCACGAAGTACTAACACCACCATCGTTTCACCTTGACTCTAACATTTGTAATAGCACACTATTGTTAATCTATAAATAATGTTTCGCTCGATTGCAAACTGATTTAAAGTGTTTTAAGGTGCATCAGCATTTCTTAAAAGGGAGAAAGGAGCGCAAGGACGTGAAAGCGCAGCGCGACGTGAAACAAACAAGTGGAAAATAGAGCAGAAATGTTTGTTATTGTTCGTATCTCGAAGCAAAAAATTTCCCGGAGAGACCTTTCGTATCTCGAACATTTCGCAACACGAACCATTCATATCTCGGGGTACCACTGTATGATATCCTAAATCTTCCAGCCAGCGGCATGGAGCACTCGCACTCTAATAAAGCAAATCGCACTCAGGGATTCAACCTTTGATTTCCTATTGAGAGTACATCGCTAAATAAGCATCACAAGCTTGTGTGTTAAAAGCTAGTGTTTGATTATATAACGATTTAAATTAACGTTCTGTGTGGAATACTGAAGCATTAACACCTGAACTTTAACGCTGATTGTAAGCATCTCAATCAAACCCCTCTTTCTCTTTCAGCTAATTGCCGCTGGAGGCGTGTGCCTCCCGAGTATGCCTCCACCTCTGAGGATGAGTTTGGTTCGAACCGGAACTCTCCCAAATCTCTGCGTTTACGTCCAGGGACCAGTCTGCGAACCACCCGGCTAGGTGGTCCCGTTCCAGTCCCTGGGGGGCCTCCTAACTCAGGGGGGCTCCTCCTCAAGAACCGTATGAGGGAACAGGAGGAGTACATCAGAGACTGGACTGCCCACAGCGAGGAGATTGCCAGGTACTTATCAACTCTTATAAAAAATCCATTGATGTTAGTTGGATACGCAAATATTAACTAGCCAATCAGCAGCAAGGGGGCGTGGTTATGTGTGAAGTTAACTGAGAGGTTTGTATAGAGCACAGAGAGAGAGACATAAAGATAATAAAAGGCGGTAAACAAGTTTTATGCAGGTTTGAAACAAAATCTGCAAAAATAATGATTGCAGAAATATAAATATTAATTGTGAATTTACTTAATGCAAAAAATATAAATCAAATCAACCTTTAGCCTTCAAACATCAAGTCTTATAGGTGCAGAGTCAGTTGAATGATCAATGTTTTGTATTTTAAGAAGATATTATTCATTTGTATTGTCAATATAACCACTGTTTATGGGTTACAGGCAAAATTACGATATTACAAATTAAATAAATTTATGTTGTAAAATGTCGTGATTTTTCATATTTTGTTTCAGCTCTGTTAAAAGTCCATCTTTAAAATAATCCATCAGTACTTTTAACGGTTTAAATTGCAATGTTACTTATAGTTGTGGTGATAAACAATTACAGCTATAAAGAAAAGAATAAAACATTTTTAATGCTTCTCGTTCTTCGTTAAATGCATCAAATGAACCTTTTTGAAGTCAATGTCAGGGACTTGCATCTCTATAAATGTTATTTTGTGCTGTGACTAATTTTTCATTGGTCATTTGCTCCATAACGTGAGTTTTGTTGTTGTGTTGTGTTTTGCATGTTCTGTTTGTAGATGCCCCTCTGAAAGTTTACAGGTTGTTTCCCTGTGTGCGCAGGATCAGTCAGGACCTGGCCAAAGACCTCGCCATACTGGCACGAGAAATCCATGATGTAGCAGGAGAAATAGATTCTGTGAGCTCCTCCGGGACAGCGCCCAGCACCACGGTCAGCACAGCCGCTACCACCCCTGGCTCTGCCATCGACACCAGAGAGGAGGTACACACATATTTAACACCTTGTTGTTTTATTATTATATGAAATAAATTAGGCATTTTAAACAGTTGAAATTCCAAAATGAACGGGTTTTGTTTCACACCAAACCTTTCCTGAACCCAGTGTTATTGTCTCCCTGGGTTATCATTAGGATGTTTGACAGAGAATGTTTTTAATCTTCTACAGATTATATCAAGGCACGTGGAAGCTTGATTTTATTAAACTATGTGCGTACGATGGTCGTTGACATGTAGCAACAAATCTATATAGCAGTGTCATGAGTAGTGCCACCTAGTGGCAACATGGCATACCCAATTTGCTGCAGTTTTATAATGCTATTTCAGAGTGTTGGAAGGACATGAAGGAAATTTGGGACATTCGTGTAAGGGACCAAGAACTACAAAAAAGTCATTTGATGCGAGTTTCCAAAAATGACAGGATTTTCTTGTAGGATTTAGTACAATTCCAGGCCTTGAACTTTAATAAACTCCTCTTAGAGATTTTATTTGATCACCCTTAAACTCTGGCAATCTCATCTAAATAACTTTGCTATTTCAAATTGCGAAACTCGTTTGATTCCGTGGAACGGTTCGTTCTTGGTGGTCAGCTGAGTCTTGATGTTTCGCAGTGAAGCAGGAAGATGTTCATCAGGATGAAATTTGTCGTGTGTTAAGGGTCAATGTCTGAACACATATATACAGCCACATGGAATATTTCTGCTGTTTTTGAAGCTGTGTTTGAAATTTAGAACACTTATGTAAGGGACCTACAAAAAAAGTTTCCAAAACCAACAGGAAGTGAATTGTTTTGTGAAAACCCATAAAAATGGCATCTTTGCCAGTCTCATTTTTTAACAAACTCCTCCTAGAGATTGTTCACCTAAAAATCTATCAGTCTGATATTAAGACTGTCTGACTCTGATTTTAAATTGGGAAGTTTTTTTTGTTTTACACACGGCGACCGTTAAAAGTCTACATTTCACCATAAAGAGGAAGTTATAACTCAACCATACAATGTCTGATTGGTCCAAAATTAACAAATTATTCTAACAGTCCAAGTCTGAACACATCTACAACGTAGTCTCTCGGTTATAAGAAAAAAACATCATTGAACTTTGATAAGGTACTCCGTTTTTACCAGTTTTGACATGGTAAGAATCCTGGGCATATCAATAAGCAAAAAAAATTTGACTCATTAATATCTAGACTCATTAGCGCCACCTGTATGTCAGATGTGGTTTTCGTTATATAATTTAAACGTGTCCTTCAGTATTTTGACATTTCTCGCTCGAGCACATCTTGTGAATAAGGATTGGTGTAGTTCTGATCGCTTTATTACAAACACTACATTCACCCTGACTAAAATATGTTTAAAATTGTTGTTTTTTTATTTATAGAATATTCTAAAACAAAACTAAAAGTGTTCATTTAGGAAAAAGTGGGGTTTACATTTTCAACTGCATTTTGTCAAGCTTGGCCATTTGTTCCTCAATAACTCAGTGTCCTTCACTACATGTTTAGTTTTGACCTGAATTGACTGATGCAGGGTTTGTTTTTCCACAGCTGGTTGAGCGAGTGTTTGATGAGAGTCTGAACTTCCGCAAGATTCCTCCTGCTCAGACCAAAACCTCCGAGACGAACGGGAGAACAGTGGAGCTTCGTCCCCGGGCTCCCGACAGCTTGGATCCTCAGACGGCCCTGCGCAGACGCACATGGAACCGGGACGAGGTCAGGCCGGTATGAACCAAACGAGTCTAAATGGTTTAATAAATGTCTGCAAACACTTTCGTTTTAATAGGATTAAGATGAGAACATCTTGTGCAGCTCAGCATCGTGTGATTTGAAAAACGATAGAAAGTGTTGCGTGGTGTTTGTTTTGTTATTTATTGACTGACCTGCTCTCTTTACTTGCTCTTTTGCAGGCGGTTCTAGACAGTTTATTGCTGACCTCGGTGTCCCAACTATCTTCTAAAATCCGACAGTCTGTTGATAAAACCGCTAGCAAAATCAGGTTAGTAATGATGATTAACTCTTTGTGACCCACCATAGAACCAAATCTGCCAGAGCATTGTTAGCATTTCTACCAGCAATATTTATATTTTTTTTATTAAATCATCCCATGTCATGTCCCATATTTTAAGATTATATATATCTTAATTCTAACTAAAGAAAGTGGCAAAACAACTATAACACATAAAATAAAAATGACAATGTGCTTATAAAGCAAATTTTCTTATTTCTCCTCCATTTGTCATAAACTATGAATGTTTGTTAGTGATCGGGTGAGGGCATTTATTGTCAAACTCTATTGTTTACTCTTTAAATCATAATGACAAAAGAAACTTTCCCAAATGAAACTGATAGACCCTTGCTTCTATCATTCTGACATTTCTGAATTCTGAGTGGAAAACAAAAGACCATTCCGAGGATCTACAAGAAAAGGTACAAAGATGAACTGTACAAAACAGGAATGGAATATAAAAAGGAACTGGGAAAACCCATCAGTAGTCCTCAAACTTTGATAGAGAAGTGCAAAGTGATTCTATTGAAACAAATATTTCTGCTACAACTGCCAGAAAAAAATTGAAGGGATGCAAAGAAAAACCCACTTCAACTAAAATTACAGGGCTTTCTGAATGAATGTGGTGTGGCTGTTTCAAGGAGCACAATAAGGAGACATTTGACGAAAAATGGGATGCATGGTCGAGTTTCCAGAAGAAAGCCATTTCTACGCAAATGCCACCAAAGTTTGTAATACACCAAACAGCTCAGAGACTTGTGGAACAAAGGTATTTGGAGGGAAATTGCACTTTTTGGCCATACCCAAAAATGAACGAAGCACCAAAGCTCCAAAAGCATGGGGCACTTGGTCAAAATTGATGGGAAGATGAATGCAGCATGTTATCGAAGGAAAGTTCCATCATCCTGGAAGCTTAGCATGGGACGTTACTGGACATTCTAACATGACCAGGCCAGTTCCTCTTGTCATTGGTTGTACCAGAACAAAGTGAAGTGGCCATCTCAGTCTCCTGACCTCAAAATCCTTGAACAAATCTGGGAAGAACTCAAACGGCTGTTTTTGCAAAACGGCACAAGAATTTTCAAAAGTTTGAGGATTTTTGACAAAAATAATGTGCTGCTTTACCAACAGAGAAGATAAAGAACCTCATCAACAACTACCTCAAGAGACTTCAGGTTGTCCTTGATGTGAAAGAGGGAATACAAAGTATTAAGTGCTGAGTATTAAGAGTAAACACAGTTGTTTGACAATAAATGGCTTCACTAAACCTCTAACTGTAAGTGGGATTTTTTTTTTTGTGTCTGTTCTCGTTCATATTTTCTGAAAAATAGGCAATAAATCAAACATTTTCCCAGGTTGTGTAAACTTATGAGCACAACTGTATGTATTAAAAAAAACTTTGCTGTTAAAACTTTTTGACAACTTTTTAGAAAGTAGAACCTTCCCAAGTCTTGAATTGCTTGTATGTCTTCGTGTTCGAAAAACCTCCCAGAGCTGCTGTTTGGATGCAACCCTGCTCCTACCGTCTGTTTGCCTGTTTATAATTATTACTAATGTGTTTTTTTCCATTTCCCTCCATTTTAAAGAATACTGTTTAAGGACAAAGATAGAAAGTGGGATGATATTGAGAGCAAACTCAGTTTGGACAGTGAAGTACCACTTCCCAAAACTTCAAACAAGGTGGGTTAATGCTAAATGCTAAACTTTTCATGCTAATAATGTCCGCTACACTGATCCTAACTACTCCTTCTATGATGTAGGACATTTCCTCCATACTCACGGAGCTGAAGAGAATAGAAAAACAGCTGCAGTGTAAGTTTCACTTTTATTTGTACACTGAAAAAATGGAAATCTAAGTTAATGTGAAACTCATTTAGTTGCTTTGGATTCATGACCTTGTTTAGTTTTACTCGCACGTTCACCTCGTTCACTTGGATGACTCCGTCTTTGCAGTGATAAATGTTATGGTGGACCCTGATGGAACCCTTGATGCCCTGACCAGCCTTGGCTTGACCAGTCCCACCACCCCCAAACCCAAGAGCATCCCGGGATCTCAGAGCATCTGGCCAAGCCTGCCTAGTAACGGCACCTCTCATCCAGTCCCAGGGGCCACGGTTACCAACCCCGGACCAGACAAACCCAGTACAGGACTTGGATTCATCCGCAAACACCTCAGCGGAGGAGAGAGTGCCATAGCGAGCAAATAAGAGTCTTTGTAGGGGTTTTTTTTGTAGTAAAATGGCCAAATAAGTGTACATACGATATGTGTATCACGTAGGATTATTTTACTTTGTAGATTCGGATTTCACTCACAGCACATAAGAACTGATTTTTCCTGATCATGTGACAGGAAACAAGCAATCAGTCCAATTGATTTGCCAGCAGTATCCTCAATAAACGTAGTGAGTCTACTCCAGTGCCTGCTCTCCTCTGAGCTGCAAACTCATGGATTTCTCAACTGAACACAAAAAAAACGTATTTTGAAATCTCGTTTTTTTATGTTTTAATCGGTGAAATTTGTGTATCCAGGCTGTACCAACTCAGCTTGATGCTCTTTTTGTATGTAAAGATAACGGCGCTCTGAAATACTTTGCATCCTTTTACCTTACGGTTACTAAAATATAAAAAGGGGAAATTTGAAAGAGATGCATGGCATGCACTAAAAATGCTAAAGTTACCTTGGTTGAGTAGTTTTTGTCACCAGGCTCCTTTGACCCAACACTAATCCTTTTATTCCAAACTAGTTACGGAAATCAGTTGCCAGTTTGGCGCGATGAAATAATGTATTTTCCAATCTGAACATTAAAAAAAACAACCATTAATCAAGCACCTAACTAATAGAGTAGGTCAGTGTGTTGACGTGCGCTTTGAATTCTGGGAAGTGTGGCTCTGCACAAGTAACTACAATTTGACTAATACTGATTTGATTGATGTGAGCTTTGCTACGTAAAAGTTATTATTGGAATGAACCGCAGTAAGGACAAATAGTCTAGTTCTTTGGTTTAATCTACGTTAGGGTAAGCAAACCCAAAAGTGCCACCCTCCTGGAGGTTTTAACCCCAACCGTGCTTAAATACACATAAGAGGGGCTTCAAATGAGTGTGATCTGGTTGAAGCTTAACCTTGGGACCGGAATCATCCATAACGTGTTGTTTTCCTGGTATCACAACTTCACATCAATCTTTGGTGCACTGATGGCATCCATTTTATAAATTTAAAATATCACTTTTTGGTGTAAACAAAGCACCCGGCCAAACATGTCCCTAAAGAAAAATTGTCATGAACTGTACCTGGCTTGCACTATTTTTGCATTCGCTAGCGTTTAAATTGGAAGTGCAACATCCACCACATTGACTGTTTGACCAAGCTACATCTCATCTGTTCCTTTCAGAAATAGTCTTGCATTGCCTCATGGGAACAGCTGTAAATCAGTGGTGGGTGATATTGTTCCTGGAAACAAGTTCAGATGTTTCATAAGGATTGAATCTAAACTCTGCAAAGACGTGGTCCTCCTTGCTGTTGCTTGCAAAAAAAAAAAAAGCAATATACTTTGCACAAGTCAAACACAAAACTCCACTTGTATACTGTGTTTTGCATACTATAGAGTATGTATGTATACAATTTCAAACGCTGGTGCGTCTCGTTGTCGTTATCACTACAGTTACAGTTTACATTCTAAAAAGTAATAATTGAAGATATTTTCCATTATTATTGTCCTTCAAAAACTACATGGTTTTGCATCTTTGAAAACTACATTTCTGACTAGCCTGTTTTTATTACAGATTAGCTATTTTGTGAGGTTTACTTTGATGTTTTGCATCAAGGAAACGTTTATCCGTAATTATAATACCTCATTCTGAATATAGTGAAGGTTTAAGGAAGATGACAGCCATTTTATTTTCAATTGTTCGATCTAGGCATGCCAAGCACTGAAGGCTTGGAAAGAAACTCACACAAGTGAGGCAAATACACAGCCAATGCTTCACGTTTTTCCACATGCACAGAATGGAGATTTACCATTTTCATCGCAGGTTCACCTCAACTGTGACAATCGAGAACATTTTTTTTTAAATCACACACAATTTAGTCTTTAATATGTCCTCCAAACTAG
>SRMA01026899.1:0-22417 GCA_007224835.1 Danionella cerebrum
AGGAATCAAAGAAAACGTATTTTATAATTGTTAATATTTCTAGTGTGAAACCAATTAGACTAGGTTGATATTTAGACCATTTGGGTAAAATTGGACATTTCTTTGGGTCACTGTAGACAATATATCATGGCATGCTTGTTAGAAAAACTCTGGTTTATAGATTGGTAACATTAATTATGACTTTGAATTTGTTCTTTATCAGGATTACCCAAGCCTCTGCTGCTGAAGAGCGTTCAGATGAATAATAAAGCTTTGGCTGTGGCTCTCCAGATGGAGCGAGAAAAGGTTCGGCAAGCCCAAAGTGTCATTCTTCAGCTGAAAAAAGAGCGACAAGCTCTTGTCTTCCACCTCTTGATACTCAAGCGATCACTCCAGGAACACAAATATGCTCCTGGTCACAATGTCCAGGTAAACACCCATATCCCAGAGCAGCTCATCTGAGTGGTTAAGTTTCTCTGGCTAAATGTTCTATTGTAAGTGACATTGCCTTTTTCTTGTTGCAGAAATCTCAGTCAGTTTCTCAAAACATGTTTTAATTTATTATAAACGGATATAATTTTCATTTAAGAACCATCCCATACGAATACTCCTTGTTTTGCATCTGGTAAAGGTGTACTTGTGTACATTTGTTTAGCAGTTGTGCAATTGTTGAAAGCATGGTTACCCTTTTGTAGGTATCTGCTCCTGATGAGACCAATCCTCCCAGTCCAGCTCAGAACAGCAGACTGGGGTGAGTCCTGCCAGTTGTGTGTATTCTTACCCATGATCGTCTTGTGTCTGTTTTCTATCCTCATATTCATTTCTTTCCAGATCTGTTCACGTGGCTGGGGTGGAGAGGCAGGAGCCTCAGCAGCTTAAGACTTCAGGTAATGGATGTTTACGCAAAAGCAAATCAATATTTGATGTCGCTTCCTTTTGTCTTCGAACCAGCATCGATTCTTCTAGTTCTTACAATTCTGCAAAGGCAGTGATTGTGTCGGATTATTGTCAAGTATGTGATTAACCAAGTTACTGTAGCAGATTGACAAATCAGGGAGAAACGTTTTTTTGTAGATATATACAATATTTTACTGAGAGGGTGAAGGTGCAGTATGCGATTTCTTGGAAAAAGCTTGTAAATCTGGCTCAGGCCAACCGCGTGAACAGACATGGTAGCCAATCAATGGTCAGACGTGTGTTTATTCATAAGGCTGTCTTGGGTGACCGCTCGAGTTGTGCTTACTACAGATTATTGAGGCTAAAAATACAGAGAAAAATTAATCATTTGTGATTGGCTTGTTGGCGCTGGAGAGACTTTCGGTTTCTCCTGGAGCGATGAGCCACGTATGTTTGCTTAGCTTCATATAACCTCAATGAGGCGGGGCTATCAAAATTGTGAACAAACGGCAATGGTTGGGGGGGCGTGTTTGGTTTCCTGATTTCGAAGATCAACATCAACTCCGAAAGATCACATACCGCACCTTTAAGTGTTCAGTTTGTAAAGCCTGCCGTTTATTTTGCTCGGTTTAAAACTTTAGGTGAAATCTGATAATTACTGAAATCTAATCTGTTTCATAAATTGTAAGGAATACCCATCCTCAACGGGATACACGCTGTATTTCATTCTCTCTGTGAAATGTTTTGGTTAATCAATGACTTTACCATTATTGCTACTGACTGGTGTTTTTATGTTTTGCAGAGTGTGTTTCTGTTGGTGGCAGTAATCGCCCGGTCTCTCTTCCTCCATCTGTAGCAACTCGAAGAAAGAGACGATCCCAATCCAGGTCAGGAAGACGGAGCTCCAGGTTTGACTCTGCAAAGATAACTGATAAGTGCTCTCAGAAGAGAGGAGGAACTGAGGAGAACCAGTCCGAGACGGGGAAGGAAAGAGTCGAGGCGCCAGAGGTTTTAAACAATAAGCTTGTTACAATTTTCATGAATAAAAACTTTTTTTCTGTATGCGTTTAATTAGAAGATAATAGCATTTGGCTATATTTCTTCAGGAGCTTCAGTCTGACATCCGGCCGAACTCTGAACATCCCATAATAATCCAGCATTCTACTCCCCAACATCAAAACCCCAGAAAGAAACCCAAACCAGAGCTGAAGAGACCCTGGGAGAACTCCAAACCCAGAGCCCGGTCCAAGAGCAGAGACCGGGCGCAGCCTCGACCACGAGCACCTCTCCATCCCCAGGAGCGCAGTAGTAGTCATTCCTCGGTGAACGCCAACGACACTTTTGATTTCGACTGTGAGGAGGCCGTGCATCTCACCCCCTTCAGAGCTGTGAATAAACCTGACGAGGAGGATGAGGCTCTGCTAGAAGAAAGGAAGGATGTAGTGGAGAGAAGCGTGGGTGTGAAGAGCAGCAGCAGCAGTTCTTCCGAAGATGATTCTCCTTACGTTCCCAGAGTGAAGAACAGGAGAGCTTTCAGTCCTGTGATAAGGAGAGCGAGATCGAAACGGCGAGAGAAGGAACGCTTGGAAATGCTCAACACAGGTTTGAAAGTCTTTATGGTCTTTATATTGAAAGATTTGTATTTTTTTAAAGATTAGTTTTAACCAGGGTTTCCACAAGGTCATAAAAGTCTAAAATGTAAAAACACAAATTTTACTCCTTAAAAGTCTTTAACTAAAATTTGTGCCTGAGACAGATTACCCAGCGTGCACATTTTTGGTTGTAACGTACCATAGTAACCACAATTACAGTCATTTTAGTCATTTACAAATGTTTTCAAATTATGAAAACACTCGTTTTAAGTTTTCATTTAACAAATATACATATATGTTTGTAAAATATCGTTAAAATAAAAAAAAATTAAAACTCATGAGACGAACCTCTTTATGAAACACAGTCTTTAATTTTTAAGTTGTAAAATTAAGTTAATCGATTTGGTCAGTTAATGTAAATCATTTTTAGACTAATAACTAACGATTGACAATATAGCCTTGTATATGACACATTTATATTATTATAGTTATGCATTTGCTTAAAAACCATTTGGTTGCTAATCTCAAGTTCTTGTCAAGTGTTGATAACTATAATAATATTTCTGTTTATTGTTGTACTGGAGATTTGATTGCCATAGTTTTGGGATGTTGAAACGGAATGAAAGAAGTGTTTGATGCGTCACTGTAATGTTTGTATAAAGGGTTTGCACTTGACATCAAGGTACTCATAAGTTACAAAGTGAGTGGCTAAAGCCCGTTTATGGACTAGCTTTGAGTGTGAGTTTGACCAAAGTAACAATGGGGGGGATGTTATTGTGTGATTGACTGAAGGAACTTTTTAAAGACTTCAGGGACAATAAAATAAATAATATATTTGGTTTCTGTATTCAACATAGCCAATTTACTGCTTGTTTTGCCACTCAAGCTCAATTAAGGAGACATGGCCTAGTGAGAAAGTGACAATGCAAACCCTCTATGCTATTTTAAAAACATAAATCCTTAAATTTTCTCTGGTGTTTTGCGTTGAACAGAAAATCTTGGAGCTGAAAGTGAAAATGCGATGGATGAGCAGTTTCCTGAGCATCTGACTCAAGCGCCTCTTGAAACAGAACTGAACTTGTTTACCTCTCAGCACTCAGAAGGTGACATTTCTATTTTCTGCTCACTATTTCATAATAATCTTTAAGTTGAACCAAAACTCGTTTGTGGTACTTTAAACTGTGAACCTTGGGGCTTCCTGCTAAACTGTAGATATTTATACAAAGTAAAACATTTTTCATTTGACATTTACTGATTTACATTTGTGCTGTTTGTCATTTCCCAAAGCTCCTTCCAGTTTAGCAAGAGAGGCGGAGCTTATGATGGACAGCCCAATGTTTACATTGCCAACAACCTGTAGTAGCTCAGCTAATCAGGAGAATGAAAGGCCCTTGATGATGAGCCACCGAAGAAAGGGTAAGATCTCTTTGATGTACAGAACTGTCCTCTATCAAGTCTCTGGCCTCTTCATGGTTTTCCTCACACCACCACTGCTATTTTTCCAGGTGAACTGGTGGTGCGCTCCTGTCTGGGTTTGGCTCTGGCTGATGTGAGCAATCTCTCCACAGTCTTGATGAAATCTTCATGCGCGGCTAGCACCCCACAGAGCTCTGGACGTAAGAGACGATGCACCAGCTCAGTCAATTACAAGGAGCCAACCCTCAACTCGTACGTATGACGCGCATGCACCTAACGTATTAACTTAACATATACTTATGTTACATATACTCTTTTAATACAAAACAATTGCAGTTTATGGAAAAATATGAGTTCAATTATATTTGTAAAACAGTAGTAGGAATAAGTTTAAATTGTATTTTACAAAGGCTAAGTTCCATTTCTCTCACTTGCCCTTTCCTCTTGAAAGGATAAAAATACCCGATGAATTGGGACACCCCTATAAAGCATCACTTCTGGTGTTCTTTTGTGTAACGTTCAGTTAATTAGGCTGATAATGGTTGATTAGTCTTAAAACTAGAATTGTGTAGAAAATCTGTGGTTTGAATTTAATTGTTGGGGGGTTTTTTTTAACAGCATTTATTAATTTTTACAATTTTCTTACATGTTTGGGTCCAGTGGTAGTACTAAGAGTGATATGAGCCCTTCTTTTATAGTAAGGTTTGTTGAAGTTTGCAAAGGAACAGGGCTACACACCCCTGCGCCTTTATTTGAATGTACCAGATGGAGGTAAATGCCTAGAAATGGAACTGAGCTGGAAAAATGCATGCAGGCACTGACAAATCCTTCTGTTTAGCCTAAAAAAGGTTTCTCTAGATGTTTGCCAAAAAGCTTACATTTTGTTTATTCCATCTGTTCCATCACAGGAAACTTCGTCGAGGGGATAAATTCACGGACACACGTTTCCTGCGTTCACCAATATTTAAGCAGAAGAGCCGCCGCAGCTCCATCAAAGAAATTTACAATGAGTCTTTTGTTGGCTGCAGATGAGCAACATTACTTGTTTTTGTTAACTTTTTCCCAGAGCTATGCATGAGTTATTTTTAATGATTGCTCAATGAAAGTATTCATATTTTATGTACAAATGTTTTAGTTCTATTGTAAATAAAGGAGTTATGTGCAATTTTGTTGAAGCTTATTTACAATATGTATCTGTAGTGTGACCAAAGGTACAGTATCTAAAAAAGTGATAGGTTAATTTCTGGATGAATTTAGATTTTTTTTTTTATTGAAAGTCAATTCACAAACGTTGCATAATAAAATTGGTACTTTGAATACTACTGGTATTTAACCAGTCATTTTTCATGTATTTAGTCTATGAAGCAGTATATTTAAGTAAACCACAATGTATGATTATAAGAAAGCTAGCATATAAAATAATATAAATGTTTAGATGTAGTGTAAGTGCAAGTACCTTAATATATTTATTCACAAAGTAGCTGCAGATTTAAAGTCTCAACAGTTCTTTAATGCACAAAATCCAAATTTTAACATGAACAAATAAGAAGCAGAAACATGTTTGTAATCGAACAGGATTTTTGGAGTTTATTGTTTTTTCTGAGCAGCCTTAAGGAGCTTCCTTGTCTCAGTCTTGATTATCTTGTTCCTCTGCAAACAAAAAGCACACAAAACTCAATGAACACATCATGAAACATCACGGCATAAATAAAGCTAAACAACAAATATCTTTGAGGAGTGCCCTGCAGGGTTCACTCAAGTTTCACAATCGCATGAACAAAAATGATGGAAAAAGTTCAAAAAACTAAATACAAAGATAGAGTGTGTATTACGTGCTAACTTCAGTTAGGCAGAAGGAAAACCTACTCCTGTAGAGGTCTGTGTGAATTCGGCTGAACTAAGTTCTTTCTGATTCTAGAAATGTTAGTCTTTGTCAAGTAAACATTAGTTTTCCTGATGAACATGCCAACTTTCCAAGAAAGATCTAATATTTACCACACTTAAACACAGGGTCAATCCACTGTTACTATCTTTGAACACGCAAAAATCCATAGTGTTCATGGCACCAGCAATTTTTTAAAGACGTTTCAAGATCAGATCAATTAGTAAAAGTAAAAACTATTTGGACAACCAATTACACAAGTACTTGTTAATCACAAGGACTCACCACTTTCTTGGCCTTCATCACCTTGTAGCGGTCAAAGTCAGACATCTGGGCTCTCTGAGGAATGGAGAAAGATTTAATTACTATCTGTTAAATAATATTCCACTCATACAGTGATTGCAATTGCAACTGTTTGATAAACCAAATAAAAACATTAAGAAATTTAACAGCTTTCATTTAAAAAAAAAAGTTATATATATATATATATATATATATATAATATATATATATTTATTTAAATTTATTCAAATTGTGAAATTTTATAGGATATAATTTGACAGAAAAAAATTTAACAATTTGAATAAAAAAACAGGAAGCAAGTCTATTACAAACAAGGGGAAAATATATCAAATATATAATTTCTCTGTGCACTTTAAAAATGTATGGTTTTGTTATCCTCAGAACAATTCATGGAGAAGTAGAAGCCTTCAAGAACAAGTACCTTCTTCCTGGCTTCGATTTTCTTTGCCCAGCTGCTCTCCTCCCATTTCTTGTTGACTTCGGCTTTTTCCCAGGCACGCCTCACATATTTCTGACGTGCACTAAACAGAGCAAAAAATAAATAAATAAATAAAATAAAAAAAAAATTATAAACATTTTTTTTTTTAAATGTATACATTTAAAGGCAAATTTAAGAAAATTGAGTTGCCATCAAAATTAGGTCCTGATTTTAAGTCCTGCGAATGTGTTTTTACATAACTTGGCCAAATATTCTTGCTCAGTGCTTTTGCCAATTTAATTTTTTTTTATCTTGAGCAAAAAAAAAAATTGATCTATTAGACCAAAAGTCTGTACATATATAATTTTGATGTGCCTATGTTCAGCTTACTTTAATGAAATTAATGCATGATATTGGGGATTTCAATCTGAAACCAAAATAATGTTTTGTGCAAACTTTTTCTTCACGAAGAACCCCCTTCCACACCAACATTCATGGATTTGTAGCATTATGCAACCAAACTTAATTGAAATACATGGCATATATGTAAGGCAATTACTATTATTACAGCAATTGGTACCGGTAAATATTTAGCAACACAAACTAAAATAAAAGAGGTTTTCCATCCATCTCACCTGTGTGGAACCTTGATGACAAAGTCTGTGAGCTGGAGACACTTAAAGGGCATGGACTGCCTCTTCACGCCAGTGCAGGGACCGTCCACCAGAGCCTGAGAGAAACCGCACCATCAACACCACATCTCAAGAAATGAGCATCACACAGAGTTGCATTATACAATTGAAGATGTAAAATTAAAAGTCTCACTCGGTTTTGGTCGATGACATCAACAATGGCAACCAGCTTCCCTGCATGAGGTCCAAAAGCAATGTATGCAACACGGCCGATCTCAACAAAGCGCTTAAACACCTAAAAAACACATTGGTTCTCAATATTATGCTTTTCAAAAGAAACACTGGCATCAAATAAATAAACCCTCCTAGCTCTTTAATGATTTAATGTCTAATCTCCTTTTATTTTCTTTGATTTACTTTGAATTATCTTAAGTGTATATTTAGAGGCTCTCACGCTCAACAAATCCATGTGCATAAAAGTTAAAACATTCAAGGGAATACTTAACACTGGCTAAGTCAGAAGTCATAAAGTGGCACCGATTACATTTCCATTTATCAAAATAACTTGATCACCTTTTTAAACATTATTTACTTAAGGAATAAAATGGTTCAGGGGCATTTGATAAACGTTTTAGAAGAAAAAAAAAAGTACATTTACAGACTTTACTGTAGAGCCGGGTTACGGTTTTGGTGTGCTGTCACTTTAAGACGAACATAGCTAAAATAAACACGCTTTTGTACAACTTTGACGGCATATTAAAAAATATCGCAATGTGAACATCAAGATCACGAAGATGTGCGACAATATTGACCACTATTACTCGGTAATCTTTAGACTATGGTGATATTTTTTATTTCTCAATACCACGCTGCAGCACGTTTCTCCTCGTGACGCTTGTGTCTCACAAATAACGTTCTAATCATTTCAGAACTGCATTATATATTCCACATCAACTAACCGTATAATTTAAGGATGCTTTCAAAGCACATTTGAGGATATCACCATATAAAACCATCAAATTAATTCGACTTTTCCCTTTGCGTCGACGAGTTCACTCACCATGATGGCTGACCGGGGTAGAAAAGAACGACATCACTTCCGCTCTGCCTTGAAGAGTCTTCCGCCGCTGTGCTGCGCATGCGCGGAGGGTTTAAAGCCTGATATTTATTATTCTTTGCCTCGTTTTTGTTTTGTATTGTTTTATCTTTAATTAAAAACAAAAACGCAATCAAAACGTTTTGCGTCTCCAGATACACAACATGTAACTGCAGATTAATTTATCATTGGAGCCCTCTCCGAAAGGCAAGGCTGTTATCAGCAAAATCGATAAATTATAGAGTTTTTCTTTGCTTATATCTATGAGCTTTCTACATTTTTCAATGAATCAAAATTGTAAAGTTCTTTGCATCTGCCACATTTTGACGCAAAACATTTGAAAAAAGTAAGCAATAATCGCTTACGAATCAATATTAAGACAATTTGTGTACAATTTATAGTATATATTTGGGGTTTAATAATACACATGGTACTATTTAATACTTATGTTAATATTATTTCCACAATGCATATTTATACCATATTATATTTATTGTCATTGATCACAATATTAAACTCAAATGATAATGTGCTTTACAAAATATATCAAAGTTTAAACAAGTCAATGCTAAAACTCAGAATTTAAAGACTGTAAAGCTAAGAACGCCTCTAGTGTACAGCACTTACATTTGTATACTTAGAGCTTGTGACAGATGTCTCTTTATCAGAGCTAGATTTAATTTAAAACTTCTCGTTTCTCAATTAAAATTGTACAGCTGTTTAGAAAGCATGTTTGCATAGTGTTGTAGCTCCTTGACAATAAATCCGAGTAAATCTATTTGACATTTTGGTTTCATGATGTATTACTCCACAATATATTGTAAAATCCCTTTACATTTGCATGTTTGAGGCCATCAAACAGACCAGAAACACCAATAACCACAGCAAACACCAGCAGCAGAATCCGACGGACAGTTTAGAAGAAAGTGGATCTTTATTTATATGAACTACAAGCTGAAGAACTGAACTCACAGCAGAGCAAAGGAGAAAAAAAATCGGAACACTGATGAGAGCATTCACAAAGAGATGAGAGAGAACACAGAGGAAGGATGGTTATGAAGCTGTCCCGGTGCATCATGGGAAACTGTCGTCATCATCTTCTGCCATCTCTTTAGCAAACTCCAGGTCCTGCTGCTCTCGTTCCCTCCGCTCCTGTTCACACAGACAGATACAGATTAGCCTGACATTAGCTGACATCTGGAGCAGCTTCCAAACATACAAAGAATTGGTTTCCAGGTGGATAATTTACAGAGCCTCCAGTAAAAGATTTGAAACGTAAAATGTTAAAACACGATTTTTAACCAACTATTGCAACCAATATTAGAAAAATAGTTGAAAAAGTTTTGTGACCACGAAATTAAGAAGGCTAGTAGTGTAAGTTTGATTTGTATGAGAGCCTTTGATACCACCCATCCACTAGGGGGCAGTGTAATATTTTAAGTACTTTTTTACGCTAAGTGATGGAGAGCTAATTTTACAATCTTTCGTTTAAATATAAGTAACGGATACTTGTCTTCTAGTAAACATTACATAAAACAAGTTTCAGAAGTGATACCAAATTGTCTCAGTTTAAAGATGTTGAGTGCATCAGAAAAACTGATTTGTCTGCTTACATCACAAACACCTTGGCGCATATTTTGATATAGGAATGAGGCTTAATTGCAATCTCTAAATATCCAGGTGCATGCATTTTTGCCCTGTTTACACAATCATAAAACAAATCCAAAACGTAGAATTGGGTCACAATCAACTGGGAGTCTACATGACTGGCAGCCCAAGACGTAAAACGAAGTTAATCTTTTGGGGACTTCTTGTGGACCTGCAGAGATGCTGCTTAGAATGGTGATAATATTTCAGCGAGGGTTACCTCGGCTGACTCCAGGTCTTTGTTATAAGCCTTTGGTGGAAACCGCATTGCCTGAAACACAGAAAACAAACATATGACACATCGGTAGACAGGTGGGTTTGGATCAGTGTGTGAAAGACAGGTTTTATGAGTGTTTACCTTGACGCTCATGTTGTGGATGTCCAGACAGAAGCTGATCCTCTGGTGGAAGGCCAGCTGTGGCTCTCTGGTGCTGTAGATGTCCATGGTCTCCTTTGACTGAACATAGCCCTTCTCGTGGTGGATGCTGGCCTCAATCACACCATCGCGAATCGCCTGCGCATGCACACCGCAGCAAAAGTAAGCACAAATACATATATATGAATATTTTTGAGGATTTTTTTTTGATTGGACAAGCAGACTGGACGGTATTTGCAGAAGCACAGGGGCTGGACTGGAACCAAACCAACAATAATGAGGTCATGGACCTTCAAACGTGCAGTGAGTAACAACTTCTCTCTAAAATAATGAAGGCAAGACAAATAAAGGAGTGCAGATGTACCTTGGCCACAATGAACTCTGCATCCTCTGAGCTGTCGAGCTGCAGCTTCTGAGCAATGTCGGACAGAGATATGCGAGAGTACGACAGGCTGATCATACGCACACCTGCATTACAGAGATACGGGGACGATCAGCAGTGCTCTGAGATCATAATCGCCATAAACGACACACACCGGTCTTGATGACGTTGTGGCGTAGACGAATGATGAGCGTGTAAGTGCCATCCGTCTGAAACTTCTCCCCAAACTGATCCAAGACCTGGTTGAACTTGGCCAAGTTTCCAGTCCTCACAGCTGCACCCAGTGACACAAACAGTTAGCACAAGGGTCTCCTGGACCTCTGGAGCTAGGGTTAGTTCAGGTCATGTTTTACCCTGGGTCAGCAGAAAGTAGGGCATCAGGGATCTCTTGAGCGAAGGTTGTCTGAACTGAAGTCGATCTGGAATCTCTCCGAGAAGCAGCTCCACCACGATCAGCAGCTTGTGCACCTGACACACATTTGGTTGTGAGACCACATGGTCATGGGTAACGGACACTAATTCGCTTACACCCACTCACGGTCTGCTTGAAGCCCACGGCAGTGTGTTGTGGAGCTTTCCTCAGAGCGTTGGTAAGAGTCCGGCGTGCCTCTGTGTAATCCAGCTGAATGGCCTTTATCCGCCCTGCACAAACAATTAATTATTCTTTTTATTGCTCATTATCATGAAAGGAACTTATGTTAGCTAGCATTTGACTCAGCTAGCAGCTGGTCAAGCAACATGTAAACTGTGTCTGTGCCATGGTGTTCATGAGGCAGTTCTTGAGCGCAAAACAGATATATATCAAACAGATACGAATGTAGAGAGATGTATACAGTGGCAGCCCGAAATACGAAATTAATCTGTTCCAGGGTTTCCTTTTCGTATGTCGAAGCAAGTTTTACATGTAAAACGCCTAATCCGTGCAACGACTTTCAGAAACAACAGTATAAGTAGATGAAAAAAATGGAAAACCAGAGAAAAATCGAGTAACGTTTCTTCAATACTTATATCTACACATTGTTTATGTATTAGATGATAATAAAACAGAATAAAACACAAGCAAAATACGTAATATGTACACAAATGTGAAACCTTACTCGTAGGAGGTGGAACGGATGGCAGAAAATATTACGGCACCACGTTTGAAAGTTAACTTTCTCGAGATATTTCACGAATTACTAACACAAACACGGTTTCAAGCACAAGCGCAGACAGATGGAGAGACGCTTCTGAGAACGCGTGACTGTGTTTCTCTAGCTTGCGCTATTTCTTTTACGACACCTTGACTGTAACATTTGTTAAAACACATTATTAGTAATCTATAAATAATGTTCCGCTGTGTTGTTGAAGTGTTTTGAAGCGTATCAGAACCTTTTTGCACCGGGAGATAGGAGCGCCAGAACCCGGAAGCGCTACATGACGTCATAACGTTGGGCGGAAAATACTGCAGAACAGCTTGTAAATGTTCGTATCTCAAATTTTTCTTCGTATCTCGAAGCAAAAAATGTCCGGCGAGACATTTCGTAACTCGAAGCATTCGTATCTCGGGATAACCACTGTACTAGGAAATATCGATAACCAATATCTGATACCGCTAACACACAAAAATCTCTAAGATCGTGACATGAACACAACTAACAAAACCAAAAGACTTTCAGTCCATAAATGAAAATGCTACGTGGATTGTTTCTTAAAACAACGTGCACCATCCCGTGAATTTTTGGAGCAAAATGATAATTCAGAGGCTCTTTGTGTTAAAACAATCTCCGCTAACCATTACAGAGCTCCGTCGGGTAAAGGGCCGTCTAAAAAGTGAACATACAGTGAAACTTACATGAATGCTGCTGAGACAGGAAATGCTTTATTATTTAAAAAAATAAATAAATACATTTATCACAAAGACTCGTCAACTGGTCGTCAAGCACCATCATTTCAATCATTAAATTGACAATAAATCCTTAGTCTGTGGGTCATGTCTGGCAAACTGTTTAGTTTTTTTCAAGAGCTTCATAGTAGTGCGCTTGCTAACATTTCAGTACCTGGGCGTCTATAGCATTTATTGAATAAATCCCAGCATACAGCGATTTGCCATCAATATGGTTCGGGAGGATCATCTACCAGAACTTTCTTGACCCCTATGAGTAAGCTCTGGGCTGACTGGAGTATTCTCACCTGTGTAGTACAGATAGCGTGCCCACTCGTTGTTACTGGCAAGCTCTGGGAACACAGACTTGGAGCGGATCTTCTCTGCCTGCTCGTAGAGCTGGAACTGGAGGTAGTTCCGCAGTAACAGATTCAGGAGCACCGCCTGACCATCAGCATCACGCCGGAGCGTCGCCGTCCGCAACCGCGCATGCAGGAAGCTGAAGAGCACACCAGCACACTGTGAACACCTGACAACCTGTGTGGGTGTACATTTGAGCACAAGGAAGTGTGTGACCTTCGCACAGCATCCAGCTGATCCAGGAACTCATACACACGCGAGTGATAGTAGTAGCACTTAGCGGCTAGTAGGTCTAACGCACGTCGGTTCTGGAGCCCGATCTTCTGGAGAAGGTCATCCGAGACCTTTTGAGCCTGAGCACAAAGGTACGCACTTAGAGATGTGTTTGTTGTGTTAGCTGCTGACGTATGCAAGGGTGTACCTGTGTGTATTGGTGGCTGTTGGTCAGGTGCACCACCAAGAGCAGCTGAAGGTACGCCTCTACTTCTGGTAGCAATGGAGTAGCAGCAGATTTTCCAGAGCGAGGCCTGAACTGAAGATCTCCCTCACTCTCTACTGGCTAAGAGTTGAACCCACAAACCTGGTTAGAACCTCGTGAGACTGCTTAAGATCACTTCTAATCAGACACAAGATGATCTCTGAGCAAGTTTTTATTAAGAAAATGTGTCTACCTGCTCCAGAAAGCCAAGCAAGAACTCTCTGCTAGTGCTGTTAGCTGTGAAGAATCCGTTGATGGCCTTGTACAGCACGTTAGCATTGAGGCGGCGGCTGGTGGAGGGAAGAGCTCGCAGTGCCCGCAGAACAAAACGTGGTTCCTTCCCTGACACCGCCTTCTCAATCTGCTTCACATGCTCCTTAATATCTGAAAGAGAAACACCCCAAATAAAAAAAATTGTAAAAATTTAGTTTGGACTAAAATTCTGTGTTATTCTTGTGAAACAACCAGATTTTTGTGATTTTGTAATACTTTTTCAGAATTTATTAAGAATATTGGACATTTTGTTTACTTTTATACATTACTGACATCTCTTTGTTTGACTGGTACCAATTTTCAAGTAAGCAACAAAAGTACTGCATGGTGAAAACCAGGAAATCCAAACATAAGCCTAGTTTTGGAGGGCTACACACCACTTAAATTATACACCTTCCTCTTCGTACAAAAGAGAATTGGGACACCCCTTCTCCTAACATCAATGCACAAAGTGGAAGAGAAGGGGAAAGAGGTAAGACCAAGAAAATTCCACAATAACAGATCTGAGGGATCAATCTTAGCTATAAAACTGTCAACAAATTTCACTCAGGTGGAGACATATTAAAGGGGTATTCTGAAGAGCTTTGTGGAGTTTATTAGTTAATATCCAGGTGTAACAATACATTGTGATACAAAACTGGCAAAAACTGTTCAGTAAACACAATTGCCTCTGATGAACATCTGGAGATGTAAACCACAGATCCCAGTAGATATGTTAGGTTTTAACCACAGAAAGGGATGAATCAACACCTGAAGCAAATTATAAACATGTCAAGTTTCTATGGCACTGGGTGCTCGAGCCAAATAGAACGAACACAGCGCAGAGCAGAAACAAAGTCACTAAGCCAGAATACAACTATACTGGTTATGCTAGTTTAGGTGGGTTAGCAGTAGTACCATCCAGAGTGAGCTGGTCGTGCTCTCGCTGCTCGGGCTCGCGGCTCGGCTTCTGCTCCTGCTCGCTCATCTCCTCATCTTGAGGGACCGCGCTGCTCTTTTTCTCGCTCTTCTTTTCCTTCTCTCTTCTTTTCGCTTCCTTCATTCTGCACTTGATTAACGGTAGATGAACGGATTGCTAAAAGGTACCCGGCCTTACAAACTAACTATTATGACGCTGAGAATGACTGGCTGTTTTTCGTGGTGTATTGTGGGGTGGCGTTTTCTTCATCGTGGCTGTTTCCGGTAGGAACTGGGCCGCTGCTGCCTCCCTCCGGAAAATTACGAAATTGCAAGTCACACGGTAACGCCGTAGGATGCGCTGTGGACAGTAAAACTGGAACACTGTTAAGGACATTGTTTTGGGACGAAGAGACTGAAACACTATTCAGTAAGTGCTGGAGGCTCAAGCTGTGTTTTGAAACATGGTTGGAGGTTAAACCTAGTTTAAAATTGTGGACCAGCTCAAACCTGCTCGGGCTAGCTTTGCTGTGTTTAAAAATCCAGGATGACCAGAAACTGCGTTTTGACTAAAGGTTGCTGGTTTAAGCTGGTTGTTAGATAGCCAAAGGTGGTTTGAGATGGTCCATCAGCTAAATCAAATAAAGACAGTTGTTTCCAGAGTTTAATCAACACCACCATGTTACCATGTAAATTCAATGGGGGCCAGTGGGATTGAAAAACTAATCTCCATTCAAGGAAGAGCTTTTGATTGACGATGGACTTATCACAAAAGGAGACAGAGTTGTAATTCCATGCAGCTAACAAAATGAGTATCTTCAGTTTCTGCACAAAGGTCACGCAGGTGCTGAAGCATCTAAACGCAGAGCTTCTGATTTGTTTTTATTTTTTTGGCTAACCATGACTCAGGACATTGATTACTCTGTGCAGTTCTGCAGTGTATGTAATGCTCTTGAAGCCACACCAACAAAAGGAGCCATTACTTCAGCATGAAATTCCAACACTTTCCTGGACCACAGTTGCTGCTGACATATTTGATTGGAACAATCAAATAAACTCACAACAAAATGTGATACAAAAGCTGAAGAGACATTTTTCAGTACATGGCACTCCATAAAAATTCAATTTACTCAATTCACAATCCAGGCATTTAGAGATTTCACTAAATCATGGGATATTCCACATATTACCAGCAGTCCCTAGTTTATGCAGGCGAATGGCTTACCAGAAAGAGACATTTGTAGTGAAAAAGATGGGACAGATTTCTTTCGGAATTTGCTGAATATACGCATCATTCGCAGAGATAAGGTACTTGGTTCCCCTGCACAGAGACTGGTGTCCAGAGTAACACGGATCAGTACGCCCATCAGCAAGCATATACTAAACCCAAGGTCAAAGGACAAGAAACATTATAGACACAGAAAGCATTCTTTGACAAAGGGTCCAAACCACTCATTCCACTGCATGAGTCACAGGTGGTGCGCCTGCAGGCAACAAGAGGATATGACAAGACAGGAGTTGTCAAGAACACCTGCAGTCATCCAAGATCTAATGTCGTGCAATCAAGTGGTAAGGAGTACAGGAGGAACCGACGTCATCTGCTTCCAGTTAATGCACCACTGTCACAAGCTCCTGGCACACAAGCACATCTGGAGGTCACAACTCATGTTTGTAGCATTTTCTTGTGCAACCCAGTTAAACCATTTTCAAGAAATACACCTTATCGCAATAGAAATGGACAAGTTTCAAATCCGAATCCAAAGTACTTTTCTTAAATCTGGTTCCTTAAAGAAGTAAAGTACATTCATTTTTTTCAGTCTCTTAATCTTATTTGAAGTTGAGTGATTCAAGTACTGTATTGTGTTTGTTTGCACATAGTAATATTAAAATTCCAGGAAAAGGGGATGTAGATAACTAGTAAATAATTACAGATATAGTCTTATATGGTTTGTAGTTCCTGTTTTACAGTATCCTGGTGGTCAAATACAGAGAAGCACAACTAGGTGTTCAGAAGTCATGAAATGTAAGTTGACCATCGGAGAATATGTTCGTACACATTTGTCCGGGACTCCATTCAAAACAAAACTACACAGAATGAAACAATGTTCAATGTATTTGGACGGATAAACTGTGACAGTGTTTGGGACTGGGTGTCGTATTTTGACAATAAAACTGGAACATTGTATGGGCCTGGAGGTTCTGTGGTTGTATTCTGACAGTAAAACTGAAACAATGCTCTGGATGATGTAGGTTTGCCTGTATTTAGACAGATAAACAATTTGACAACTAATAATTTTCCTACACATACCACTCTGCACTATTTCTTGTACTGCTGACTGACATTCAGTCCACTTTTGCACATATTTCCATTTCCTCTTGCACTACTTATTGTCCATTTTTAATTTTATACATTATGTCTATTTAAAAAAATATATATACTGTGTTAGAATGTCCTTTTGTAAATTTAGAATGTCTATTTTATAAATTTGGATTTATATTTTATTTTTTATAACCATTATCTTGTCTTGTCTTGTGAATCTGTTGCACTTTAGTGCCTCTGGACAAAAACACATTCCTCGTATGTGCAAACATACCTGGCAATAAAGCTCATTCTGATTCTGATTCTGATAAACTGGAACACTGTTCGGGCTTGAGTTGTATGGTTGTATTTTAACAGGAAAACTGGAACACTGTTGTGCATGATATAGATTTGGGTGTATTTGGACAGATAAACTGGAACACTGTTTGGGTTGGAGATTGTGTGGTTGTATTTGGACAGATTAACTGAAACACAAATAAATGATGGAGATATAATGTCTGTGAATTGGAGTTCCTCGGGAAGAGAAAGGTTTGGGATGCTGACCAGCCACAGTTTATTGAACCCCAATTTCAACCAATGTCCAAAACCCAAAGACAGGGAACAGCAGGAATATTGATTGTGCAACTCCATCCTTGTGCTTCTTATTTCGGATTGTGACGTCATCGGGACTGTGATGTGTATATGTGACTTCCTTCTTCCACTGGTGATGAAACTGCAGAAACTCCAGGAGAAGATGGGGAGTGCAGATGATGATGAAGAGTATAATAGTGACCTTAGCTCTCCAAAGGGTCAAGCAGACGTGATTTCTCCTGTTCTACAATGATCTACTCGCTTTGAGTCCGGTTTCACGGCCACGGGTCGGTTTGTGCGCACCTTCCGCTCAGTCCCGTCTCTGCTCCTGGAGTTTGGAGCACCGGAAGCGCGTTTCCTCGATAACTGTGTACTTTTCGCAACGCCTTGTCGCGTAATCATGATTCGGTCCATCTGGGAAGTTTCCCCAGTTGATCAACAGTGGGCTTTAAAACCTCTCACACCCCAGGAGACAAGCATCAGACACAGGGGAAGAGACGCATCAGACGCCGTGGGAGAAAAGCACCAGACAATCCTCATGAAGTTGTTCCTAAGTGAGTGATGGTCCTCTTCTGGATATATTTTCGCGGATTGCTGGTTGTCCTCATGATGATATTCTCATGGTTCTTCAGGTTTGCTCGTGCCCTGCTGCGCGCTCTTGGTGTCCTGCGCGCCCCACCGGAAGCTGGAGTTCGCTCTTGCTGCGCAGCGCGCTCTGAGTTTGTCCAAGAAGATCCTGAGTGAAATTCCCGGTGTGCACACAAACTTCCTCAGCGACGAAGTAAGTGTATCAATAAAAGAATCAACTACACAACATCTGCATTTCTTAAGGGACATGCGCAAGTGCTGGTAGCTGGCGCCGCTGCAGTTGCATATTGCGTATTCACTCACCGGCCACTTTATTAGGCACACCTGTTAACCAGTCATGTGGGGCAACACAGTGGATTTATGCATGCAAACATTGATTCTTTAAAAAAAGAGTGCAGATCTGGGAGGCCATGAATGGTGGTAGTGATGCATCCTCCGGATTCAGGGAAAATAGGATGCCTTTAAAGGATCGCCTTAGACTTTTGACAAAATGGGACTGTCTTCTCACAGTGTTGCCTTGAAATCTGTACTTCAGGATGCCGAACCTCAATTGGGACACAGATTATTTGCTGCAGCTCAAACTGAGCATCAGAGTAGGGAAGAACAGGGAATTAAGTGACTTTGAACATGGCATGGTTGTTGGTGCCGGGCTGGTCTGAGTAATACAGAAACTGTTGATCTACTGGGATTTTCACACACGATCATCTCTAGGGTTTAAAGATAATGGTCCAAAAAGGGGTAAATATCCAGTAAATGGCAGTTGTGTGGACACAAATGCTCTGTCGATGCCAGAGGTCTATAGTTTTTCTAAGGTTCGCTCCTCTCTCCTGTTGATTTTAATGGGAAATGCATATTTCACCATTACAGTTATCGACTGGAATGAGTTACTCACCTAATAACCATCACTAATCATGTGAATAACCGAGTTTTGAGCATATATATATATATATATATATATATATATATATATATATATAGACTTGGATTTTTGTCAAAAAAAATTGAAACGGCCCAGAGTGTCATTTCTTCAAAAATAAATGTCAGTTATGAGCCCTTTACTTCTCCCAATTCTCTAAGTCACTCATTGTTCTCTATTTACAAGTTCTGCCAGTGCTTATTGGTTAAAGATGGAGATGAGCTGGTGTAGGTCACTGGTGCAGCAGTTTATCCGACAAACTTGTTTTGGGGTTGTTGCAAGAAAACAGCCAAAATCTCAATTCAAATAATGTCAGTTAACCTTTTGATTCCGCTGCTGTGCCCAGGGCTGGTCTGTAGCTGGTGAAGGAGGACTGGAGTTTCTTAGCAGTGAGGTGAAGATCCCTGCAGCACCAGTCTTCCCATCAGACGAGCTCAACACGGTAGACTTTACTCTGCTACTTTGGTAAACTACACGCTACCCTTTCCTGGTTTAATTCTGATGTGTGTTGGTGTTCCTCAGGAAGAGGTTCTAGTCCTGGTGGGTTCTGGTTTGGACCTTCATCTGCGACTGCTTCAGGAAAGCAGCCATATGATGAAGAACCCAGACATGCTGAAGATGATGATGCATGACATCCAAGAGCTGTTTGAGCAGATAGTGCAGGTAAACAAATCTACACAAACAATTGCTTTAAATCCGCAAACCATCTGTAGATCAGGAGAAACATCCACCGTCTAACTCACTGACGTCTGCCTGTGTGTGTTCAGATGCAGTCTGCACCTCAGATCTCCCACACAGCATTGGACCCTCGGATGTTCTCTATGGAGTCGAGAAAAAGCTTCGAGAAGCAGCTCTTTGTCCAGCGCTCACTGCAGCAGCTGCAGAGCTTCACTCAGGATGTGATCCGGTCGCTCCGCAAACTAACCCTAAAACAAACCTGAGTCAAGAAGCTTCTGTAAAGTGGAAATTATCAAATTCATTTCTATTTATTAAACAAAATATTTATTTATGTATTTATTAACATGTTCACAGAAGATGAATCATGCAAGATGTTGCTCCCTGTGGGGGCAGGTTATGGTGTTGGATTAAAGATCTAAACCAAGTTGATGACTCAGTCCTGATCATTGGTCACAATTTCACCAAGGTCCCGGGGATTCTTCCCTTGCAGAGACTGGATTAAGGAGAACTTTGGTCCTCTTGAGGTCTTTACTCCATATTCCTAGAGTTCCTCACAACAGATCCACCATTTGATGAACCAGTGTCAGAAACACCACCTTCTCCAGAACAGCTGGAAACTCCCTTCAAAAGTTGTAAAATGTACCAAAAGTAAAATGTTTAGTAATTTTAACAATTGATATTTACATAACTCCATGCCCAGTTAAAGTTAACAGGGCCACGTTTTAAAAACTGCAAACTAGAAGCTTTTAAATACAAAGAACAACGTGCAATTCTCACATAACATTTTTTACATTTACGCATTTGACAGACGCTTTTATCCAAAACGACTTACATTTGAATGAACATATTTTTTCTGTCAGTTCTTGCTTTCCCTGGGATTTGAACCCACAACCTGTGCGTTGTTAGCGCAATGCTCTACCAACTGAGCCAGAGGACCTTTTTTTAAGAGGTTTATGCCTAATTTGCTAACACTGAGTTTAAAACTAACTTTATTATGCAACATAACCCCACCCTTTTTGAGTGTAGAGCTGAAAGTTAATTATTAATAAAAAAGGCAGCTTTTTTCCTCCTAAAAAATGGGTGTGATTGTAGTCGAACTTAGAAATTACCTACTGGGTGATCAGATTTAAACCTTGTGTATTATAAAAATGATGTAAAATTGCACAAATGTCACTTAAAAAAAAGTGAATTTTTTTCTTTGAACGTCTTTTCAAAATGCATGATAGTGTTGATATTGGCACATTAAGGGTAAAATCCAGGATAAGAAAAAAAACAAAAAAAAAAACAATTAGTAGTTTTGATTAGAACGGAGTGTTTAGATAAAATAAAACCAAAAAAAAAAACATTAAAAAAACTAATTGTAGCCATTTGAAGAAACACAAAAATAGTAAATTTGCCCAGAGTGCAGTTGAGAAGAATTCAAAGCATTTCCCCAAAATGTGAAAAAATATCATAAAAGTCTTTTAAAAGCAGTGATATGGAAAATTTAAAACAGACCAACTTGAATCAAAGACCACACAGAAGTTAAATATTAACATTCCAACACTATCAACTCAACCAGATTCCAAACATTGACCCAGTTTGAGCAAATACCCAAAACCTTAGTAACTTTGTGTGCTGTGAAGTTTTAAGCAAGTAAACAATGATCATTTATAATTGTAGCCCCATTTTACCCACAAATCCCTGCTCAATATCTGCAAAAACGAAGCGCAAAACTTCATCTCCAATAAAGTGAAAGCCAGACACAGTGAGACGCTTTAACTCAGCTTTATTGAGATCAATGGAAAAATAGAAGCTGGTAGAAACGCCCGCCTCAGCCGGCGTCTGGGAGAACAGACTCCAGTAAGTGCCGCAGAAAAAGAGAAACTTGATCAGGACCAAAGCGCGGAGCAGAACAGACGGAGGAGCAGGACTGTGCTCCTCGTGCTCTTGGACAACGGCTGGTCCTCCTTGGGGTTTGGCACTCCACTCCTCATTTGCTCGCTCACAGGCACACACTCTCCTCACACACCACACACACACACACACGCTCACAGAACTGAGGAAGGGATGGGCCAGGAGAGTGAGAGAAGCAGAGGATGGGAGAGCGAGAGAATCTATGTGCATCTGGGTCGCTCCACTTGACTACACTCTCACAGAATCATTCATCATATTCAACATTCTCATCTTTATTCAGAGCTTTCAACAGAGTAACAGCTCCTCACACACTGGGGGATCGGGACAGAGAGAGGTTGGGCGAGTCAGGATTCAGACAGGGCTCTGTGTGTGTTTGTGTGTGTGTGTTGTCGCACTCGTTCACAGACACTCGTTCTCAGCGCACACATCTCTTCTGCCTCACTGCGGGTGTATGTGTGTATGTGTTTGAGGACAGAAGCATCTCCTGGCTCTGATTGGATCCTCTGGTGGAGACACACACACACCTTCATCTGAAACACACAGAGAGAACATTAGAAGAGCGCCTGAACAAATACAGACGTCCCTGAAGCACCCGCTTGTCCATTTTTCACCTGAACACTTGTTCAACATGACATTTAGTCCTAAAGATGAAAAACTAAGGTACAGTGACCCAGTGCCCCAAATAAGAAATACATTTTTTTTAATTGATGCACGTTGCAAACAAACATTAAAAGTTGTAAAAACACAATGAGCTATTAAAATGACGTAAACGTATAATGACGTAAAAATTGTCAAAAAAAGTTTGAACGATGTAAAAAAAGTAACAAAGTTGAAAAAAGTACAAAAAGTTGACAAAATGTGAAAGCACCATAAGTTGTAAAGACAAACGACAAAAAGAAAAAAAAGACAAAACTAAAAACAAAGCTGCAAAAAAAAGACAAAAAGTAAAAACAAAAC
>SRMA01026899.1:22437-73527 GCA_007224835.1 Danionella cerebrum
GAAACAAACATTAAAAATTGTAAAAACACAATGAGAAAACCGTATAATGGCGTAAAAATTTAAGACAAGTAAAAAGACAAGTTGTAAAAAGTACAAAAAGTTGACAAAATGTAAATGCACCATAAAAAGTTGTAACGACCAACAATAAGTAAAAAAAAGAAAACGTAAAACAAAGCTGAAAAAAAGACAAAAAGTAAAAACAAAACGTACAATCAACAAAAAGTGAAAAAAAACAAAAACAAAAAAAGTCGTAAAATCTTTATGAAAAGTTGTAAAAATGACACTAAGTTGTAAAATACACAAAGCTGCAAAAATGACAAAGTTGTATAAACATAAAAATAAATTGTACAAATTACAAAACGTTGTAAACACGGGGAAAAGTGGTAAAAACAAAGATCTATTTAGATTGAAAGAGGACATACCAGGCCTGGCTCTTCAGCTTGCGCAGCTCCTTGGTCGCCCAGGTTGCCAAGGTTTTGGTCTTATTGGTTTTGGAACGACGTCCTTCAGTCAGCAGCTCGTTGATCTGGGGCCGCAGCTCCACCAGCTTTATCACATCCTTTCCAAAGGTCGTGCAAAGATCGCTGTTAGCAGAGAGAGAAACAGAGAGAGTTGAGGTTCTACACGGTCTAACCCCCTGCTACAAAACTCAAGGACTCTTACCCGATCAGCCCCACAGCGTTACCGACGACCCCATCTGACCGGTCCTCATCCTCGGCGATGTGATGGATGAATGACAGGATGAACTCCACACGGGGCTGCACCAGCATCACATCGGCTGCAAACACAGGGCATTGCAGAATTAACAACACCAGAGAGACAGAGAGAAAAAAAAAAAAAGAGGAGCAGAGACTCACGGTGCACATTTTCCTGGTCTCCTTTAAGACCCTGGATGATCCCAGTGTAGGCCTCAAGACATCCCTCACGCAGCTCGTTCAAATAGTCCACCATATCATAGTCCGTCTGAGATAGAGACGGACAGAGGAGTGCTTTCTTACTTCATCTACAGATGCATCTCGTTTCTCACCCATTAGGCAAATTTATCAAAAATCAATTCCAGATTGTTAGCAGAAGCAATACCTTATCCACTTGTGCCTGCGAGGCCTGCTGCAGTGTGTCCAAAACTATCTCCAGGTACTTCTTGAACTCTCCACCAATGGCCAGGGCAATGTCTCCGAACGACGACAGGATGTGAGGCTTCACAGAGCGGTGGACGTTCTCATTCTGAAGACATTAGCCAAAATCAGTTGAGTTGCACTGGAATTACACAGAACAACAAGTGTCCCTCTGGGTTTGCTCACCCCTAGGTTCTCCAGCAGCAGCTGCATGATCTCATCACAGTAGGGAAGAACGTTAGAGGAGAGTGCCCTGCACAGGTCACACACCAGCCCCAGTGCTGCAAGACACACCTGCAGAAACATGAGATGCAAGGCATGACTCCAACTGAAACACTGGATTCTGGTCCAGTCACAACTATTTCTCTGTGTAGAGTCCAGCAAAGTCCGGCATGGCCATGGACAAGCAGTCGGCACACACCGGGTGAAGAAAACTCGCTTTCATCTGTGATGATCTAAACCCTAGGACGCCAGGTCTCAGAGCGCCAGGGGGAACGACCATCACTCATTCACTCACTGCGTTTCACTCACTCCGTTATACCTGATACTCCGCGTAATTTTTCAGCCCGATCACCAAGAAAGGTTTGAAGGCCTCCATGTACTTCAAGAAGTCACTTCCCAAAACTACAAAGCAGACAGGTAGAGAGAGAAGAGTGAAGAAGTTATTGCACCACTAAGATCAGTTTGGTTCTCATTGAGTCATTTGGTTCAGTTTGATTCTATCGAGTTGTTACCTTGGGGAAAACAAACGTTGAACAAAAGTACATCAACTAACTTCTATAAAGAACACATGAAGGCTTTTCACACCGCACAGAATCCCCATGTCATTGGCGTTCTGCGCACCACTTTAAACCCCAGGTAACAATGCATTTCACACCTGAAAGCGGTGTTAGCACCTGATTTTAGCCAGGGTTCTGAAACCCTGCTTCGGCCCATGGATGGCACCACAATTCCAGTGCCAAAATTGTTCAGTGTGAAACAGATCTGTGTTTGATTGTTGCTAAAACTCAGAGAATGATGTGGAATCTGCGCTAATTTCTAACAGAAAATATGCAAAGAGCTGACTTCTGAGAGCGATCCATAATTTCCAAAGTGAAGTGACGAAACAATGACGCAATCGTACAACTGAACACTAGTCTCATGACACTTAGAGAAATGCAAATAAATCTTCATAAACTTGGCTGTTTTGTTTCTTTATCTTTAGTCTTTTTTGTGTGCTTGCACCCATTTTAAAACCAGTAACTGATTGGGGCGTGTTTTTTGCTGTACGCCCAATCAGGTACATTGACACCGCAAATAGGAATGTTACCCGAGGGTGCAGTGTGGAACATTTGTAAATGAATACCCAGGAGTAACTGCTAACCCTGGGTTTGGTGTAAGGAGTGTGATGTGATTACATGTAACAGAATTTCGCTTAACTGGGGTTTAGGATTGATCACCAATGGTTTAATGGTTTCAAATGTGAAAAGCACTTTGGAGGTTAATGAAATGCCCCCCAAATTGCTATGCAAAGGAAATAAAAGTATTTCACATCCTTATAATATTAATATAAATTATAATAACCACGCAGATGTAGCAGTAAAGTAGCAAGGATTTTTTTCTCAATTTCAGCTCTGCATGAAATCACCAGATCATTTCTGTTACACACAAATAAAAATGTACATTGTCACTTAGTATTGTATGAAATATATTTGTGCATACAACACTACACAATTTGTTGTGTGCAGCAGGTATCTAGAGTTCCTTTTCTGCACATCCTATGAACAAGATCGCGTCACACAAATTTGCATTTAAATTCTTATTGTGAAGTTGACAGTGCACCAATTGGGAAATAGCCTCGAGTCTGTCTGAATGTGATCCATTAGAAACCGCCAACAGTAGGGGTGTAACGGTTCACGGGGATGTATTGAACCGTTTCGGTGCGGCCTGTTCGGTTCGGTACACTTGCGTACCGTTTCGGTATATTTTTTTATTAAATAATATAAATTTATTATTAGCGCGATATTAAGCGCAGCGGAACAAAGTTCCTAGGCGAGTTTCCGCACGGACGCTATCGAGTGAAGCACAGTAGAGCTGCACGAGTAATGGCAACAGCGAAAGAGAAGCCAGAGCTTGAAGACCCTCCCACCTCACTACGGTCTCGTGTTTGAGAACACTTTGGCTTCTCTGTTAAATACATAACGGGGATAGACGAGTGGATAAATGTAAAGTTGTATGCCAACATTGTTCCACGGTGATCAGGCAGGCAACACATCTAACATTTTCTACTGCTGGAGATATTGTCACTGCAACCAGATCTGTGACCAATCTGTCAGAAAATGTGGATAGGTTAATCTTTTTATCCAAAAACTTGAATAGTTAGTTTTGTTGATATATAAGCTGAAGCTGTTGCTAGTGTTATAAGTTTTCAGGTCCTAACTAGTTGCAGTATTTCATTTTTTATTTATAAAATGTGAATTTCTTTATAAAGAGTGCAATTTATTTAAAATATCACCCAAATGTGTCACTTTTATTTATTTTATGCAAGAATTCTATTGTGTATTGGCAGCTTTTCAAAATAAAGATTTTGTAAGCTCTTATTGTTTTGTACCGAAAATTAACCGAACCGAATACGATTTTAGCGTACTGTTACACCCCTAGCCAACAGTCTCAGCAAGTTGCTAGATTCATTAAAATATTTTGTCTGTATCTGAAAAGAAGGCAACGCAGTAAGATAGTGACAATATGGCAGACACTCACCCTCTACCAATGTACCCACAGCCAGCAGTGCATCCTCTTGAACACCTCCTGAACCAGCGGTGCTCTGGAACATTCTGAGAAGAGATGCCATCACCACATCTGAGATCTGCAGAGCATCCTGGTGCTGCACTTTTCTCAGCACATTCTGGAACACACACAATGCAAAAGTCACGAGTCCAGCAACCACACACACTAGGATCTAGAGCCTGGAGGAGAAGCACGTGTGGGGTACCTGCAGGGTTGCACAGAGCTGAGACTGCAGGTCATTGAACTGGATCCTGTCTGACGTGCTCTGGATGTGAGACTGGAAAACAGAGCGGCAATAAGAGCATGTTCCCATTCAGTGTATAGTGTCAGCACTGCGAGTGTTCACCTCCATCTGCAGGACCTGCTGCAGCCGCTCCATAATTACCAACGTTGTTTTCTGCACCGCAGGGTAACAATCCTTTGCGCTGTTCTTCACAATCTCCATCAGGGCCTCATATGCAGCGTTACGCAGGTTATTCTGGTGCCCGTCTGGTCTGAGAGACACAACCATGGTTCACAGTCAGTTCGAGATGCTCCAGACAGAAGCTGCAGTAGAGAAGAGTGGTACCTGTCTGTGGTCTCCAGCAGCTTCTGCACAATCATCTCAAAGGATGAGGACAGGCAGTAAGTGCTAGGTTCCTCCTGATCATCAGCCAAGTCTGTCGCCTCGTAGGCTGCTTCTGCCAAGCTGGAGAAGGCCTGCAAAAACACACCAATGTTAACCACACCATACAAATCCCCAAAGCACCCACACCACAGGAGCTATTTGCCTGGAACATGTGGGCATAGATTGTTTTTGGATACTAAAACCAGGCTCAGCCAGTTCTGAATGGGTTTGCATACCCAGCAAACATTGGAGGCCACACGAGGCTCTGCACCTAGTCCCTGGATCATGCTCTGTAGCAGCGGTGCCAGGTAAACCTCATTGATTGCCGCTTCAGGCAGCAGGTCACACACTCGCCCAAGGGTCCAGGCCGTGGTGTCCCGAACACATACACTCGGGTCCTTCATCAGCTC
This sequence comes from Danionella cerebrum, assembly GCA_007224835.1. Classification (NCBI taxonomy): domain Eukaryota; kingdom Metazoa; phylum Chordata; class Actinopteri; order Cypriniformes; family Danionidae; genus Danionella; species Danionella cerebrum. The sequence continues at coordinate 27,336 of SRMA01026899.1, forward strand.
GATCAGCGTAGGCATGGCCTGAACACACACAAAAAATAGTTAGCAGCATAGATATTAGCATTAGCAAAAGCATGTAACAGCAGCTATAGGACACCAATAACATAACTGACCTGAATGACAAGCGGCTTGAGCAGGCTGAGCTCGGGACCCTCCAAGATGGATCCAAAGGCCATGACTGAGGCGTCCCTGTACCTCCAGTCGGGGTGCTTGATGTTCTCTTTGATGAAGGGAAGTATGTGAGGAACCACATCGTCCTCGCAACAGGTGGACAGCAGCATCAGACAAACACCCGCGGCCTTGCACGGGTTCCAGTCATCATCGTCGTCATTCTCATCCTGACGCAGAAGAGTGTTTTAATGTTTCTGCGAAGAAACATTAAACAAGACGATGACGAGGGATGCATCGTTACCTGTTTGGTGAGCGTCTGAGTCAGGATAGGCACCAGGTACTGCAGCGCTCCCTTAGCGTAAAACTTGCTGGTGTGCTCTGGAGGCCGGCCCTGCTCCGAGGCCTGCGAGACACGCTAGCGTTAGCAGTAGCAATTAGCACTGGTCATCTCTAGGGTGGAGCTTCACCTCGGTGGCCTCGATGGCCAGGTCCATCTCTTCATCGCAGACATTGGACCAGAATTCGATCCCCTGTAAGGCCACTTCATCAATTTCGCTCTTCATGGCCTCCACTGTGATCTGAGAGGGAGGCAGATATTAGCTCACAGATTGAATCACAATCAGTAGAAGGTCAAGTTCTGTTTGATCAGACCCAGGCCAAATCACATCCTCAATGGAGCCAGACCAGATGTGGTTCTGTGACTCACAGCAAAGAGTGCAGGGCCCATGTAGGTCTCCATGTATTGATAGTACAGCGACATGATCTTCACCAGGTTCTGCAGCGCCGCCACCCGCACCTGCATACACCATGTACACATGCTGCAGGTTTAAGGTAGGTTTTGCATTATGAATATAGTACCAAAGAGGGCATGTATTGATGCCCCGCACACCTGTAAGATTGTGAATAATTATGTATATATTTATATTAGGGGTGTAACGGTTCACGGGGATGTATTGAACCGTTTCGGTGCGGCCTGTTCGGTTCGGTACACTTGCGTACCGTTTCGGTATACTTTTTTAATAAAAGATATAAATTTATTATTAGCGCGATATTAAGTGCAGCGGAACAAAGTTCCTAGTCGAGTTTCCGCACGGACGCTATTGAGTGACACACAGTAGAGCTGCACGAGTAGCTGTGAGAAAATGGCAACAGCGAAAGAGAAGCCAGAGCTTGAAGCCCCTCCCACCTCACTACGGTCTCCTGTTTGGGAACACTTTGGCTTCTCTGTTAAAATACATAACGGGGATAGACGAGTGGATAAATTTAAAGTTGTATGCCGACATTGTTCCACGGAGATCGGGCAGGCAACACATCTAACATTTTCTACTGCTGGAGATATTGTCACTGCAACCAGATCTGTGCTCTCCTCAGAAAATGTGGATAGGTTAATCTTTTTAGCCAAAAACTTAAAACTTGAATAGTTAGTTTTGTTGATATACAAGCTGAAGCTGTTGCTAGTGTTAAGTGTTCAGGTCCTAACTACCATATTTTTCACCATATAAGATGCACCCAATTTTAAATGAGGAAGATCTAGAAAAAGATTCTGAACCAAATACTGTAGTAAAATATTTTATATCAACTGTTTAAAAGTTAACTGCAGTTTAAGAACAATTATATGCCAAACATGTAACATGAACAGTCAGTAAACAGTAAAAGTAACAAAAAAAAAGGCTGTAATGTTTCATACCTGCTCCTTACGATCCGAGCAGAGATGGGCGTCAGCGCACACCGCCGGGTGTACAACTACAAATATGGCTGACAGCTCCAGAGTGTGATGGGAATTTTCCTATATAATACTACCATCTAGTGGTCATTTAGAGAAACTTTGAGAGGCTCGAGGTTCTTCCAATGTGGATAACACGTGTGAAGGAAATGCATCGAGACTGCTAAATCTTTACAATAAATAGCTGCATTTGCTGTGTTCTCTCTCTTAAATAGTCTCCAGTGTTTATTATCAATTGAGAAGGTATATTTTTTACCATAACAGGAGATAGGCCGAAGCCTCTCTTACGGCCGTGACCGCCCTCCGCTCCGCATTCGCCGTATAAGACGCACCAACTTTTACCCCTCAGTTTTGGGGAAGAAAAAGTGCGTCTTATACGGCGAAAAATGCGGTAGTTGCAGTATTTAATGTATTTAAAAAAGGTGTATTTCTTTATAAAGAGTGCAATTTATTTTAAATATCACCCAAATGTCACTTTTATTTATTTTATGAAAGAATTCTATTGTGTACTGGCAGCTTTTCAAAATAAAGATTTTGTAAGTTCTTATTGTTTTGTACCGAAAATTAACCGAACTGAGCTCTCCAAGACACTGTACCGAACCGAATACGATTTTAGCGTACCGTTACACCCCTAATATATATACAATAACGTTTGTGAATGTGTAAATAACTCGACAGAAATCTAACAGTGCTACAAGGAGTTTAAACCAGGGGGATTGAGACTCTTAACCACTCCCTGAATCTGCTTTGTGTTGCGAAGGTGTTAAAGCGATTATCATCCGCATCTGTGATTACCTTAATTGAACAATGGGGTCTGCCTCTGAAGGATACACCAGATTTGATTACTTCGTCTCTGAGGAACACCATATATGGTCACGTGGTCTCTCAAACATGCTGTCTGATTTACATTTCAACTAGACCCTCCCGTGGGAGTGGACTTGGATCGGGATGGTATTTGTGGAAGAACGCAAAAGGAGCTCGGGGCTGTTTGTCTCTGAACATGCCCATGATCTGGAGGTCATTGACCTTTTTGCTGTGTAACTTCGTGTTTGTTAATAAAAGAGATGTTCAATCTTGTCAACAGTTACTCTCTAATCACTTTCTACAATAATGTTAAACGCTAAAGCATCACATTATGTAACAAAGGTTTAAAGGGTTAATCATAACAAGTGAGCGCCATGTCTCTAATTATTATATAATACATAGTTTACTATAGCTTGAAAAAGGTAAACAATAACCTTCTTATACAAATATGGATTCAGATAAAAGTTGAATTCAATAATTAAAGTTCTCGCAAGCTCTGAAAGACAGAACACAGCTAACAACCTTCATCCATGGTTGAAACTCGTTTTTGGATCAACCTATGGACCAGCCTTACACACCCTTCACTTAGACGGAGTACCAAAAAGAGGAAAAAGCAGCATGTTTAACCTAAATTAACACTAAATAAAACTACATTTAATGATTTTATTTTAAGTAAACCATTTCCCCCCCAACAAGCCTCTATAAAGAAGAGAATCACGAAGAGAAACATACCCTGGTGTCTGGACATTGAGTGGCTTCACAAACCACCTGCATGATGAAGTGTCTCTCCACCTGCAGAGACGGAAAGTTGGTGTTCTGTGCTACTCATGAGAGCGTGAATGTGTGAGAGCAATAAGCACCTCTTTGTCGAAATTAGCCTTTGTAAACTCTAGGGAGTTGAGCAAGGCGTTGGTGGCTGCAAGCTTGACGTTGTTGCTGGGTTCCTCTTTCCTCATTCCCTGGATGATCCCAGTCAGGATCTGATTAGCACTGTCTTGAAGATGCTCAGGGTCCTGAACAACATTAAAACAGATTTAAGATAGCTCATCACTTAGAGGCAGTGTTCTTAACCTCTTAAGCCCTGAGGCCTATTTTCCGAAAATCCTATACTTTTACTTTTTAAGGCATTTCTCAGCTTTTACAAGGCCTAAACTGCAAATCTTGGTATCAAAATGAAGATAGGTTCTTGGGGAGTGGTGTGGATGAGTTAATTTGACAGTCAAGAACACTGGGTAAGAGTAATTGATGTTGGAATGGCCAAAAAATGAACTCCGCCTAAAAAAAAAACCCACGTTTCCTCCAATATCTCCTTATTTTACTTATAACGAAGCAAATAAACACAATCAATTGTAACCACTACATGTCAAGGACATCTGTAGCAAGTTTGGTGTCCATACTACAAGAAACTAATATTCTGTACAGGTTTTGATTGAACAAAGTTCAGGCGTAATCCATGTTGGCACAGTTTGGCACAATAATTGAAATATGGAAAAAATCTTGTCCAAAGCTTCAGCTACGTTCATAGTCTTCTTTTCTTGCTTACGGGACATGATTTCAGCAAAAAAAACTCCTAAAGAAACGCTGTAAAGGGGGGGTAGAAGCTCATTTACCCCATCATGCTGCGCTTTTGGGAACTTTTCATTCACAAATGCTTTCGACGTCGAGCTTCTGCGTGTCCCTACCCCCCGACCATCTGTCCAATCCGGGAGCTCTATATATCGCTGGAAAGCTCTGATTCTATGAAAACCAATCAGCTCAACCATTTTGAGACTGACGGGATCGCCGACGAATCACACGACGCGCAGCGTGGAGAGACCACCTCTTACGCACGGGGAGTCATTCCATATTTAGTGACATCATGAGACCAAGGAGCAACAGAAAAAATGTAAAATGGAGTTTTCGCGAAGCTATTGACCGGACATAACAACAAACGGACTTTTATCGCTATGGAAATAACTTTTTGTTGAAAAAACGGCAAAGGTAAGACAAGATTTACATGCTTGCTTGGTTTTCGCTGGCGTTTTTTCGTGGAACTTTCGCTCCCTGCTCTGAAATACTTCATGCAATGTTAATGAGTTGCATATCGCTGGATTCAGCTGGTTGTTAGCTTTCATTTTATGCCAGGGTTTTGGTGTTTCCGTTTATATTGTGGATACATATCGCACATAAACAAAAACGTGGTCATGAATTATACTCCGGACATGTTGTTGTTTATTTGCATGGCGTTCGAGCTGTGGTTCACGGATATGAAATTGAATTAGATACGTTTTTAGAGGTTTTTCCGCTGAACACAACAGTATTTAATATGTGTGGGTTATTCTCAGGGTTAGTGAGCTATGAGCGAAAATGTAACGCACAAGGGGGCAAGTCCCCGGTACCGGGGACTCTCGGGCTTAAGAGGTTAAAAGTGTATATGGTGCAATTTCAGGGTGGAGGTTTTATCAGCAAACATTTAATTATCGTAAACATCGGAGAGCTCAAAAGATTTTCAGTCAACTTTAAGCAGGTCTCACTTACTATGTCTTGGCAGATGTAGCCTATGGCCTCCAGCGTGCTCTCCTTCATCTGCTCTGTGCTGGTGGGCTCAGTCACATTGCTCACCAGCTGAGGAATGAGTTCTGGCCACTGGGAGACGGGGATCTCTGCACAGGCAATGCCAGCCACACACTGGGAGGCAGAGGACGGCCGGTACGACTCGGTACCAAGCGTTTGAAGCACCTGAGACACACAGAGATGAACATGCAAGCTGTGATCCATTTATTACACCGTTGCTCACGCTCTCTCCTTTACTCACATAGTTTTTGATGGTTCGGCGTGCAGCGGGGTCGATGGCCAGCCAGCGCCGCTGGTGTTGACCTTTGACCTCAGAGTCTTTGCTGGTCAGGGAGTTCTTAATCTGCAGTCCGGCAGCCACTCGTGCCACCTGAGTGTTTGCTGGGTTTGCCAGCACCTTGGCCAGCTCCACCAGAAACGTGGGCTGGACACACAGGGGGTATGCAGGTCACAAAGGGGTCAAATAAAGGTTATAAAAGGGTGTATAATTTGTTAGGCCATTTCAAACGTCTGAACTTATAACGAATATGGATTGAGGAGCTTCAAGAACCACACCAGTCACAAAATAAAACGTGAAAATTTAACTTTTTCAGGTGTTCAAACAAAAATGTGGAAAAAACACGTTTGCAAATCCTTAGGGGTGTTCTATTAATTCGTTTTTAAATTTGATCCCTTACAGCTCACTACCATTTACCCCAGCAATCACATCTTCTATCCTCCTTCTCTATCACTTTTGTTCTTCCTGTTCCCTCAAAGTCTTCTCTTAGGGATCACACTTTCAACTATGCAGCCCCAACAATCTGGAACAACCTGTCGTATGATCTATATTTTTTCAATCCTCACATTAATATCCTAAAGAATCATATCAAGTTGTGTATAAATAAATTGACAGTTCTTGTCGTTTAAGAGATCAAGAATAGAAATAGATAACAAACACTACAGATCTCGCAGAAGGAGCATTAGATCCTCAGACAACGCTCAATACAACCAGCCTTTTGAGCACAAAATCTTTTGCTTGAGCAAAGGTCACAGTTAAACTGTTTGCCAGTTGCTTCTTGAGCCGGCTGGTGACGGAACTGACTTTGTGCATGTAGTTAGTCAGCATAAATCACACTGTATACATATAACTCATTATAATCAAATATAGCTCCTAAAAAGGAACGAGGGACAATTTCACCAGAGAATCGCTGATTCATTTCAACACATCTCAATTAATCAAAAAGATATTCACTCAGTTTGCCAGCTCTAAATCAAGCTTGTATAAGTAGAGGTAGGCTGAGTTTTTTCCCCCACAAAATACAAAGAATTTCATAGAAAAGCATAATAAAAATACTTCAGTGGAAAACCCTCCCCTTTCAGCACTTCAGAGTAAGCCCAATATATACATCTGTTTTGAGACTATGCACAGCTCCTGCGGTAGAGATGAAGAAATTTGCAAGATTTATAAAACTGTAGACGAGTTCTGCACAGTTATGTGACGTGTTTAGATTGCCGTGAGACAAAAAAAACAAACAAACACAAGGGCAGCAAAATAGAGGCTCTGGAAATTACTTTTTGTTCAAATATGTTTATGCCGTGGTCTGTCTGAATACTGGATTCTGATTGGCTGGCATGTGTTTAATAATGTTGTATAACTGCACAGGCTCCAGAGCGGTTTGTTCGCTTGGATCAATTCGGCCGTACCCAGAGTAACTCAAAACTTCCGGTGAAAGCTAGGCAGCAGCAAACTTTTCCAGGTTTGCTGAACTAGGATTTCTGGATTATTTTAGCATTTACATAGACATATAGTAAGTGTGTCTCACATGGTTGGCAGATTAAAGCCAAAACAAGGTGATCACCCCCAAGGTGCTGTCTGCAGAATGATTCTCCGATGAAAAAAAGTCTATCTTTGAAAATTATTTCCTCAGAAAATACACTATTTACGGTTTGAAAGATTTTTGAAAGTTATCTATACAGTGAACAAAAGTTCAACAGGTTCAAGTTTATTTCCGTGTGATTCATGATGGTTCAATTTTCCGGGAAAAAAAACCCCCACAAAAAAGTAAAGGGAATACATAGAGGGAACTATGTGATTGACAGCTACACAGAACAGAGCGGAAAATAAAGATTGTTTACACTGCCAACGATCAAATTCAGAGAAGTCATTCTCAAATTCTTGCTTATAACTTAATTTTTTTTTTTTAAAAATCAGACTCAGGGCAAAGCTCTGAAACCATGATGGATCCTCAACAGGAAGTCGGGTGTGCACACATGCACCAGTCAGGCTTGAAAAAACAGCCTCATATTAGCTCAATGGCAGTACGTGGTGTCACGAACCTACATGTACCATCATTCATCATACGATGGATAATCAACTTTCAGACATGGTTTCTACTCTATTATATGCACTTGGAGGAAGTTACCACACTCCAATCATTTGAAGAATCGCTGGCTCATAAATAAGTAAATGAAACAAAATAGGTTGGGTAAGGCCAAACATTTAATTAACAATCTCAGTAGAATAGTAGTACAGATTGTTTTAGTTCTGCACTTTTTGAATTAATCACTCAGTTTAGTGGTGAGTTCTTTTTGGAGATGCTCAGATATGTATGACATCATTCCAATAATACTGTGACGACCAATCTCAGACTTTACGGTTACTGTATGTTACATATTTTGGGAGGTGCGCATCAGCCTCTGGGGTTAGAGAGTAGGCTTGATGAAGAAGTATACATTGGGTTTCAGTCCTCAGTTCAAAGGAGTAAGGGCAATGAGATAAATGGAACTCAGCCTTTAAAAGAGACAGAGACTGTGTGCTTGTGTTCTTCACCAGGTTCTCGACAGCCGCCTGCTCCAGAAACTTCTGCGCCGCCTCCAGCTCATTCCGATCTGAAATCAACACAATCAATACATTAAAGCATCAGAATTCACTCTGTAGAGCACAGTCTAGAAGGGATATGAAGGAACACGTCATGGACGTTTTGACATCAAGGAACCCCCCAAAAGCTGTTATCTGTAACCAATCAGTGATCACTGAGCTGTTCAAAACATTATCATCACTCGATTCAAAACTCGGTCATCAATCATCTTAAATCAAACTTGGCCATAAGCTGAACATGCTTCTCCCGCCAAACCCCACTGCGGCCGTGGAAAGGCGTCGCCGTACTCGAACCCGGATCAAAAGGCCTCGAGCAGTCCGGTGGAGGGCACCAAAAGCGATGAACGAACCGGGGAAAACTCAGGAACTTTCTCAGGCGGAGAGTACAGGGGAAACGAGAGCTAGCAGAGCTAACGCTCGTACTTCCTGACTAGCATGCTAACAGGCTAACAACTTTACCGGGAGCGCGGCAGGTGTGATTCAGAGTTAGGATTTCACATTCAAGCTCCGCGACTCGGGATTACCGGGCCTGGAGCCCACCAGAAGCCCGCTTTTCGCCCAAACACACTGGCAATGACGCGTTGCGAGGGGTCTGGTTGCTGAAACGCGCGTGCCGCTGGCTCTGAGGAAAACTAACGCATGTGTTTACTGTGTTTGAGATGTTTCTAGGGCGGCACAGAAAGTCGCGTCGCTTCAAACACACCGCACCTGGAGAAACGGTCTTCTCGAGGATAGTGATCAGCTCCATCTCCACCGGTGCGTTCGGTTACTGCTTAGGATCCGGTCCGCGCCTGATAACGGAGGGCAGCCGTTCCGCGGTCACCGCTTCTGCTCGGAGCCGCTGAGGCGAGGAAAAGGCCGCGTAGCTCCCGCCCGCGCGAAGAGATAACGCGATGACGTCACACACCCCGCCCTCTGGTTTTCACGCACTATAAGCTGCCTACAGACTATACAAGCATCCTACCGAGGGAACATTCTATAAGAAACAGTCAAGTGAATTCAACTGGCTCGAGTGAAATTTTTGGTAACTTATATGCTTATTATAAATATATAAAAACATACATAAAATAAAATAATACATAATGACATGTAGTTGATGAATTTCTACATTTCAACACATCTGTATTTATTTTTAGTTTTTCTATTCTCTGCATTTTTTTTATTTCCATGTTCCTATGCTAATTATGTGGTTAAATCAGAACCATTCTTTATACAATTACGTCTAAAATAGAATTAAAACAAACAAAATTAAAGGTCTTAATTGCTATTTATTATTTTTTTCTTTAATCTTAATATGAATTATATTTTTTATTTATTTTAAATCCTAGTTAAATCTGGCACCTTTCCACATTTTCAAAAGTTCCAAAAGCTTGTTCAGAGGCCATCGTGTCATTACCCAGCTAATTAATTTGATCTGACAAAAAATCTAATAAATAGAAGCTATATTTATATGGTAAATCCGTATTATGGTTACATTTGTACATTGTTATTTTATATTCCTTAAGCGTAACAAACATAATTCTCTAGAAATGTTTTAACTGGGGGAATCTCAGCTCAAATAAATTTGAGACAACTCCAAAGGATCAGTTTCTCATAAACTACTGATATTTCTCCAAAAATTACCTATCATGCTTTACAACAGAGCATAAGTCTGCAGTTTCTCCAGCAGTTCTTCACAAAACTGTTGGCTAACTTCTTACCATTCTTTCACCCAATCCCAATCATGATATCCCAGTTGGAAATGTAAATATCCCAGTGCTCTTTTTATTATCTAGACCGATACAACTGAATTGTGATGCATTTGACAATCACATACATAGATATTAATTTATTAGGATAGCTTTGACTTTTCAAAGTATTTTTTGATAACTTATGCAATCTATTTTCTAACAGAGGCTTTGTTGTCTTCCACAAAAGATAATCAACAGTAATAAACAAAATTTTAAAAAGACAAAAAATTCTCCCAATCTATTCAAAAATACAGTTCTTACTTAAAAAATAAATCTTGATCAAAACGAGGCAACAAAAAGCCAATTTCAAACCTTACATTAATTTCTGAAAGCTGGAACAGGTTCATTTAGAATAAATCAAAGCTCCACAGTAAAGTTGAGAGAGCTCTCAGAGCAGTGCCATCACTCACGCAGCTCAGATAAAACCCTTTATTGTCATCAATTACAGACAATCAATCGCTGTGTTCTTTACACTCTAAACATGAAGGCATTCCTCAATATTAACATAATTCATATTGCAGTCACCATCAACAACTGGGATTTAATTTACACAAAAAAGTTAGAACCTTACCAACCCCCCCCCCCCCAAAACCCTAAACCCCCCTCCCCCCAGCGACCCCTTGCAGATCTCATCCACAATCTCAGAGTCCGTCTGAGCACAGTCCGTCTGAGCACAGTCTGTCAGTGGAACGCTATACAAATATCTGATATACAGAGAGATGAGCGCAGTCGAGCAGGAGCGAGCGAGGCAAGGCCAAGTTCCAGAAGTTTTCCAACTTTGAACAAAGAGCGATAGAGAGATGAACACAGTCGAACAGGAGCAGGCGCGGCCAGGTTTCGGAAGCTCTCCATCCGTATGCGAGTCTGGTTAGCATCTGTGAGCAGGAACGGTCTTAGCAGATGGACAGAGTGTGTACAGGCGGAGAGCAAGCAGCTGAATCCTGCGTGCCCCAGCTCGATTGCGGTGTGTGAGTGAGTTAGAGTCAGGTGGTGCGACCCGGCTCTTGTAAACAGAAGTCTGCAGTGTGCGTGTGTGTATGAGTGAATGTGTTTGCTGTTATTTGAGGCACCGCTCGAAGTACGTTGCTCCCACATATCCTCCGCGGAGCGACCGCTGCACGTTCTGTTCAAAAACTCGCCGGTTTGACTGGAGAACCTCTGCCGCCTCCTTGTTTAGAGGGTCCTCAGGATTTGGCTCCTGTTGCACAGAAAGAAGCATCATAATTGTTTTGCCTTACATACAACGTCTACTTTGATTCAGAATTGTTGTTTGTGACCCCTAGTATGAGACGTTTCCTTCAATTTGGTATGCTCTCCAGAGTTTGATGCTTCAAGACATTTTTTTTGAGCTAAAAGACGTTGATAAAATGCTTAAACTCCATCCACAGGTCTGTGGTTCGGTATTTTAATCATATTGGGTTACACATTGATGGCCTGTGTTGAATGACATGGCTGAGGCATGAACGTGCTCAACCAAGATTTCACTTTTTTTTTTTTTTTGTTCAAGGGCTTTATTTCCAGACAAACTGGTTTCTGAAAAGCATCGGGAGACTCACCAAGAACAGATACTGCAGGCCGTAGATGATGGAGTTTATGGTCAGCACTGGTTTCCAATCTTCCCTGAGAGAGGAAAAGCATTGTTTTACTCTTAATCACGCTCATCATCAGTTCACCAAATAACGAACAGCAGTGCAGCCGTACCTCAGGATGTTAAGACACACGTTTCCCTCCAGGTCAATGTTGGGATGATACACCATGGTTTCACATTTGACTTTTGGAGGATCATGAGGATAGCCCTGACCCACCTATGAAGAAAGTTTACCAATCACCAATCTTATGTATTGTATTATTTTTTAACTGGTATCAGCCTGAATCTGTAACTATTGGAAGATGATGTAGTATCATACTATCCCTGTAGCTTTTAAGGTGGCAAATAAAACACTTTGGGTGTTTTCACAACAATCTCCGTAAATTATTGTGAGCATTTTTGTATAATTTTCTCTAGCTAAACAGTAAAAAAAATCTAAATCCCTCCTTAAGGCCAATACACACTACCCATGAATTTTTGGTGCAAAGTTTTGTGCGACAACAAGCCTCGATGGAAAACTTTGGGTGCCAATGGGCCATCGCAAACGAACCGAACGAGTGGTGCCAATGAAAGTTTCCCACTACCATATAGAGTCTGTTTTTCACATGGGGAACGACCAATGAAAGTGGACTTTTTTTTGGTGGCTTGAACAGGTCGTTAAAAAAAAAGCTACTTGGTGGCACTCATCCCACATTTTCATCGTGACTGAACAGGAAACATTTTTGTCAAACAGCTCCATATGATCAGGCACCAACAGTATGTGCCATTCGACATCCATAGTTTTTTTTTTTTTTACTTGTACTTCAATTTCTTGTATGTCATTGTCTTTTTCTTTCCTGTTTCCCTGTTGTATCCCAAACGCCATTTTCAGGCAGAAACACATAATTGCATGAATACTTCCTCGACCCAGGCGACCCTGCTGAGACGCCATCCGAATATTCGTGTAAATCTCAATTCGGATTGCTGCAGCTTGTGCAAAATATTGTAGCTAAGTTGATCACTCAAACCTCTAAAGGTGCGATTACGCTACCCCATCAAACCTTTGCATGGGGGGGGCTTATGCTCTGTGATTGGTCAGTTTAGTAGTTGAGAGTTTCTGGTGTCTGAATATCTGATCGTCTCCTCTATGAGAAAGAAGAAGAATAAACAACAATGTCTTCTCTCCGTCCCCAAAGGAGAAAAATGTTTGACGGAAAGTGAAAACCAAGCTTTACGGTCAACATATTACTCCAGTATTCCAACAAGTCAATCGAAAAAACTCTTCCCTATCCAAACAGTGGTTGGTGGTACCATCTAAACATTAATACGTGGCTAACAACTAATCTGTTTCAACAGGATTTGATTTGTGAGGTCTTACAGAGAAGGTGGCATTTACCTTAAAACTGAATACAAACTTTCCTCCTTTATAGAAACCCTGAGAACAAAACATTGAGAACATTAGATTTTCAGTCAAACACTTTAAGTCACGAACACTGGATATTTGCGAACAATGGGAAGCAGCGAATTGTGACACACCTCATCTGGAGAGATGATTAGCTTGAAGTTGAGCAGGTCATCCTGGTCAGGGAAGACAATTTCACACGTCTTTGGCAGGTTCAGCTCGTTGATGTCTGATACACACACACACACACAAACACAAGAATTCACACAGGTTCCTAATATCTATGGGATTCAGCATTGCCGGAACAAAAAAGCAATGCCAAAGAACAAAACCACCAGTGAATTCAAGGCCAGTATGTTAACTCACAGTGTTTTATTCTGATAATTATTAGCATCTACTAATGAAACGACAAAGAGAAACTGAAACTAATGATGCTGGAAGCTTCGTTTCCACAATCAGGTCAAAACTGCCTCAAATCGGAATCGTAAATACAAGACCAAACACTCGTTCTCCAGTTAAACTCAATAGAGATCTCGATTTTTATGGCTGAAGATTAATTACATATTACTTTGTGTTGTTTTGGTGAATATCCTGTTTATTATGATGCACTTATCTCCCGTTAATGTTTCAACGATTAACTGGAGAGGTTGAGATTGAGAGGATGCCCTCAATACTTCCATTTATCCTTCCTAGATCATCCTCATGAATCTTTGATTCACTATATGATCACATCAGAAGGCGTTTGGCCAAAAATTAAAAGTCAAATTAAATGAATGATGCAGAGTCATTGTAATTTGAAACGCTGATTATGATGTTACTGTTATCTGGGTCTCAAAGGAAAAGCAAGTCGTGATAAAACGCAGAAGTCTTCAGGCGTGGAATCAGTAGGTTCCTCTCTGGGTGACACTGAGTCACTAGGCCTCAATGTTTTGACTGTGTGGGAAGCTTCTGGTTACTCTGACATATTCACAGACCCTCAGTTTTGATCTGGACATTGAAGCCAAGGAAGGTTCTGGGGGGTCGGACTGAAGCTGGAGGGTACACTTGATCTGAAGAGTTACTGAGGAACACGGAGCCGAAGCTTCTCGGAAGATCGCTTCTAGATTAGCGTCAGGCTAAAGCTAACTCTCAGCCCGAGCTAACGTTAACCCCTCTTTCTCTCTACTTCCCTTTGTCAGTCTGTGTTTGTGTGTTTATCTCCTTCAGTTTCGTTGTGTTTATGTATAAAACAATGTTTTCTCAGCGTGTTCCCTGTCGTAACGCTACCCTTCTGGATCCGCAGCTGGGCCGCGCTCGCCTTCTTCCCGCCGCCGCCGGCGCGAGTTCCCCCGGCGGACTCCTCATCCTTCTTCTGCTGCTTCAGCGAGAAAAGCTTGATCATCTTCGCTCTTCCTCCACGAACACCCGCCCGAGCGAACCTAAGGCGACACCTGAACCGGGCCGACGATTCTCCGCTTCTGGACCTAGCGATAGGCTTCACCACAGCGGCTGAGACTGACTAAACTGAGGACTGGGCGCAACTGCGTGCGCCTGTGCAAGAGAGAGCGTGCGCGCGCCCGTGGACAGCTGTTATTGCTTACTGTTCATACTTTCATTTTTTATTCATACTATAACAAACAAATAAACATCAGAAAACAGTTTCATAAATGCTGGTTATGTTAACACGTCTACTCTTGCTCCACTTATAACACACCATCTACTGGTTACCAGTTCATCAGGGCCATCACAACACCACAATGCAACCAATCCACTTGCCTTGCTTGACTTTGGAATGACAGACAAAACAGGACCCGACCTTAGATAAGGATTGATTCTTGCAGGAACTTTGTCTTGTGACAAAGGAACTCTATATTTATCATTCGTAGTGAGAAGAGTAACTTATAATGATAATTGATTCCTCCGTTGCAACCAGGTTCTTTACCCTACCCTAAACTTCTTTACCCCCAGCAACCCAGATATATAGCTCAGCACAAGGGACAAAAGCACCAGAGTTTAATGTTTACTTAGTTTTTTTTTATAACTGCCAGATTCATTTTGTTGTCCTACTCCAGTCCATTGGGAATTGTTTGTAAGGGAGAGTCTTCAATTCAAAGCATTATTGTAAATCAGTTGAAGTCCAGAAGCAAACTACATTCATGCAAACCTTCCCTGTTGGCCTGTCAACCTTCTATTTGAGAGGCTACCCACTGTGCCACCATTCTGCCCTGTTCTCTACGCCTACTTAAGAGTGCTGTTTAATCTGATGTATAATCATTTGTTATGATTCAGTGAATTATTCGATGCGTTGAGAACTGGAAACCTGTCCTATTTCAACTGGGATCTCTTCAACACTGTTCTGGGAAAGTAATAAAGGCTCAGGTGAATGAACAAAAGTTGGACTGAAGATTAGAGAAACCGGGTATATTGAATTCCCTCAACACAATGAGAATCTGAGGCGAATTACGGTAGACTACATTTCCCATGATGCCCTCCGCGTATGACGGAAGTGCCGGGAGGAGCTTTGGCGTTTGTGCTCTCCATATTTTTATTTACCGTATTTATTTATTTATTTGGTTTCTCGGCGCAGGATCCGTGTGTGATGGCGTCGGGATCAGTTTAAGGCTCCGCACCGAACAACCGTCTCTTTTCCGCGGAAGCGCGATCACGGGAACACACACACGCGCGCGCGCCACAATAGCGCACAGCGAACAAAAGGCACGTTTACCGTCCCCGTTCTCCGCTGATCCTATTCCTCCGTTTCTGCTCCATATCCTGCGGTGAGAAACGCCAGAGCCCGTTTATCCGCCTCTCACGCTGGAGATACTTACCATAAGAACCGAAATCGTCTGCGGAGGAGTGTGTTATTGATGCGAAGGCGTGAGGAGCAGCAGCAGGAGCATCTCCTCGAGGAGCATCATGAGAGTGTGTGCATGAGTGAGTGAGTGAGTGTTTTGTGATTGTTTCTGTGTGTGTGAGAGCCTCTGAAGGAGCCCCGAGCCCCCGCTGTCCCCTGCTCTTCCACACCGGGCTCCGCGTCTCCTCGGCGGGCAGAGCTCGGACTGATGCCCGCTCCCAGAGCCCGAGCCCCGGCGCCAGCAGGTGAGCAGAGCCGCGAGAGCGTGACACAGCTGTACCTGCTAACCATGCTAGGCTAATCTGAGTGTGTGATGAGGTAACCATTAGGCTTTGAGTCCCTGTCAGTCGCTAGAGTGTGTCAGGTGGAGGTGTGTCAGGCCGGAGCTGGAGGCCCACCTCACTGTATCTGCTGATGAAACACTGGGAAACTCTAGGTCCACCCCAAAACCTCAATCTTCTGAAAGCATCCTTCTGTAAAGACCAAACCAAATCCAATCTAATGATTTCCACCCCTGAGCTGATAGTTTCCCAAAACCACTCAAATATTCCAGGTCCAGATAAGAAACTCAGGTCTGTCCCTCAGCCTCCACAAAACACCTACTGATCAGAAACGTGTGTTGGAAACTCTACCAGTCTGTCAAACTCTGAAAATGTTCACTGTGTGCAGGTCATGTCCGGTAGGGCTTCGGCTGGGGCGCGGCGCAGGCGCACTCGGTGCCGGCGCTGTCAGGCCTGTGTGCGCAGCGAGTGCGGCGAGTGTCATTTCTGCAAGGACATGAAGAAGTTTGGAGGCCCTGGCCGGATGAAGCAGTCTTGCTTGCTGCGCCAGTGCACCGCGGTAAACACTCCATCCAACACAGTTGCCACTTTCGCGTCCATCCGTATGAAGTACCCACTCATGCACCATCATGTGATTTGTTTTCATGTCCCTACAGCCAGTGCTCCCTCACACAGCCGTGTGTTTAGCGTGCGGCGAAGCGGGAAAGGAGGACACAGTGGAAAGTGAAGAGGAGAAGTTTAGCCTAAGTCTAATGGAGTGCACAATCTGCAATGAGATCATTCACCCCAGCTGCCTCAAGGTCTCTCTCTCTCTTTCCTTCTCCCTCTTATACACCAGTGCAGGTGAGGGAACTAACATGAGCTCTTCTCCTCAGATGTCAAGGTCTGAGGGTATCATCAATGAGGAGATCCCCAACTGCTGGGAGTGCCCCAAGTGCCACAGGGAGGGCAAGACCAGTAAGGTGAGGAGCACAGCAGCATAAGCCGCACATTAAATATTATATTTAATATCGTATTTTTTTTAGTTCGATAGAATTCTCTTATGTCTAGATGTGTTTTTCCCGTAGATGAAATGCAATAAAGCCACTTTTGTTAACTCTAAACGCATCGGGTGCGATTTAACATCTGTTTCAGTTGCAAACTTCACGGTGAGAAAAAGCATAAATGATGTTTTTTCGCTCCTAGGTCAATATTGTTGGCTGTCGCAGATCACTGAAACACGTCTGACCAATCACAATGCAGTTTGTTCCTAGGCTTTGGCAATTAGTCAACGCTCTAAATAGCAGAACGATTATCAGTGTTTTATGGCTGCAACCAGCGTATTTTATTTGGTAAAAAAAAACAAGCACTACAAGAACCATGACCTCAAAGAGAATCTGTAGAGGTGTTGCATGAAACTTTAGATAATGTAACCGAACATCTGTGATTTGTGTATTTAACAGTGTGATTAAATCTTGTATAAAATATTTTCCTTTTTGGTATTGTTCTCAAAGTGTAATGGCCTTTGACCACAGTATCCCTGTCTTGTACACTGGCCAGGACACAGCGGATGGTCTAGGGAAGAGGCGCCTGGACAATGGAGAAGTGAGTCGCTGGAAGCTGACGGATGATCCTCCTCCCAGCAAGAAGAAGAGCCTAGATGACGCATTACGAACTGACTCTACTAAACGAAAGAAAGAAAAGGAGAAAATGGAGGTGAAGAAGGAGGAGAGAGAAAAGGAGAAGGATCCTCCCCAGGAAAGCGGAGCCAAGAAGAAGGTAGAATCAGAATTTGTTTGTAAATAAACAGTAGTTTTCTACAGATCGTAGACTAATTTCACACTTCTGTTGCTGTTTCTGTTGGTTTTGGTGCCCGCAGTGTGAACTTAGGGGGTTTTCACACCTGTTTTGTTTATTGAAGAGGTCAATTGGCTTGGCGTAGAAAGAGGTCACTTTTATTCAAACTCCATTTTGGGAGGTGAGAAAGCAACTATTAGACTAAAAGCAGTCAGAGACCTGCTCGAGGAGGTGGTCTCGGCAAGGTTCCAAATGAACTCTAGAGTGGTTAGTTGGTGGTGATAGCATGATCAAATTCTGATCCGAACTAAACACAATAGAAGTCATCCGTACAGCCACCGTACTCAAATGTGCGTACCTCTTTACAAAACAGCTTGCCAATGAGTGGCCTGTATGATATCACATGGCTCTAGGATCAGTGTGATGTGACTAAATCTGCAGATAATTGGTCCTCTTGGTCTATAAACAAATTAAGCTAGAGATGTAAAAGCACCCTTAATATCCAGCTGTATTTTTCTATTCTGTTTTATTGGAAAATACAGAAATTATTTCTGATTTTGTGGCAAATGCACCCTAAAATGGTGTTTTCAAAATCCTTTTATTATTAACCTGAAAAGAAAATGGAATCCTACACTTTGTGACCATGTTCTGTACGGTCAGACTAAACCATTTGAACAAGGAGTCAGGGACAGAAGTGAAACAGGCATTAGTTCACTGTTAAAATACACCTACCATACTCTATTACTACTTTTTTGCGTTGGGGCCCATATTTCTAATTTGTCTGATCACTTAGAAGTAGGGGTGTAACGATACAGGCTGCTCACAATACGATACATATGTTCACAATATGATATGCATCACAATATATTACCGCACTAATTTTACCACATTTTAAAAACAATTTACACAACCATCATTGAAAAGTTTTGAGACAAACTAAGAAAGCTATGGTCTTTAATATCTGTCATCCATTACAAATGTTTGCATTAAGTCTTCTGTTTCAATCTAAGGGAGTTGTGGGAGCTTGTTTTATAATGTTTCTCATTCGAAATGTAATTAAAGGATTGTTGTGTACTAGGGCTGGGCGATATGGACCAAAAGTCATATCCCGATATATTTAGGCTGAATATCGATATACGATATATATCCCGATATTTTTATCAAAAAGTGAGAGCAATTGTTTAGTCACAGTCAAACCCAAATATGACATTTCACAAGTAGTTTTATTTAAACTGGCCGGATGAAACAATACTCAGCTGTTCCCTTGTTTTTGGGAATAAAATATAAATATATTTGAATACGCAAATAAAATATAAAAATCTAAAGTTTGTATAATGCTGTACATTCATAAATTATTAAAATATTCAATGCTGTAAGCAACTTAGGCAATTGCATTCTTTTAAACTTTTTAAACAATATTTATAGTTGAACAATGTGTTACAAGTAAATTTGACATCTACGCGGCATATAAGCAAAATAAAAAATTAAAACTTTTTCACGAGTAAACATTTTATGTGAACTCTCATTGGCTTAGTCTGTGTAATCACGTGATTGAATGCGCGTTCACGCAAGAGGGGAGTCGGAATCTGCCGGGGAGTCGAAATATGGCACAACAACGGTACACCGCGGGAAAATGAAGCTTGAAGGGAGCTTTGTGTCGGGGCTGGAGCTTTTGCGGGTTGCGGTTGGCTTGCAGCTGGGGCCTCGGCAGCGCGCAGTTTCACACACTCTTCATACTGCAGTTTGTGCCACTGTTTTAGATGGTGAAAAAGATTTGTAGTGCTTCCACCCCTGGCTGTAACTTCTTTATGGCACTCCCTACATATGACATGGTTTTGTTTCTCATCAGAAACTTTGAATCCGAACCATCTCCATATTACTGAGCCGCTACTTTTTTGTTTACCAACTAATTTCTCGGCATGCTCAGCAGATGTTGTTGCTTCCTCCATGTTTGTTGAAGAGTGCCGGCGGATTGTCTGCTCCAGAGTCCAGCCCCTCCCCTCTCTGTGCCTGAAAGAGGAGGGGCGTGGCCAGGGGCGCGCAAAGTAGTGCTGAGAGCTCCGGGTTAAAGCAGTTTGCTGGAGCAAGGCTCACAGCGCAGTTTGAACTACGCAGCCTATATCGATATATGCGATATGGTCAAATTTTATATCTCGTTTAAAAATATATCGATATATTTTTAATATCGATATATCGCCCAGCCCTATTGTGTACAGAATAAAGACAAGGTGAAGAAGTTGCAGAAGTAACTAGAAGCATCATCACGCAAAGAAGCAAATCCATTTCAGTTCCTAGACGATTTAGTAGTCATATAACATTAGGATCAGATACATCAGCCGTATTCATTTCAGAAAGTGTCTGGTTAAAAATAGTGCCTATAATTGTTCTCAGCATGATCACTCTCTTTGTTGCAGATCAAAGGAGCTCGAGAGAAACATCTCAAGAAGGTAAAGCTGCTAGTTATCGTCAGTGGTGTGACTCCAACTACTGGTCATCCATCTCTCATTCACTGTCTGTTCTTCTGGTTTGTATACAGAGAGTGAAGCCAAGCTCTGAGTCTCCTGAGCCGAACGGGCCTACACAGAGCCAGGACCCTTCCTCCTCGTCCTCCTCTGCTGGTCTGGACCAGCGTTGGCACCAGAGGGAAAAGTTGGAGCGCTTCAAGAGAATGTGTCAGCTTCTAGAACGGGCACGGGCATCCAGCTCCTCTTCCTCCTCCAGCTCTGGCTCAGAGTCTGGATCTGACTCTGACCCACCCTCCCACCCTTCGTCCCCATCACACAGAGACCAGGACCAGAATAGAGAGAAGGATCAGAACCGCGATCAAGAACATGAGCGAAGCCGACGTTTGGCGGAGCTTGGATTCAGCGCCAGTGAAGACTCTGAACCAGACCCAGAAGAGGAGCGTCGGTCAGGAAGGGTTCGGAGAACCGGCCCAGACAAGGACCCAGAACAGGACGAAGCAGAGGAGGAGGACCATGGGGTCGCGGCTCGGAGCCTTGGTCTCACTGCTGTACCAGAGGGACTGAACCTCCCTCGTCGTAGCCAGAATGGTCCAGAGGCTCGCAATGGCCGTCCACGAGCAGCATCAGAGAAGGAGATCGGAGCCAACTTTGGATCTAACCACCGGCACCGGCCAGCACGGAACCGGAACCGAACCGGTGCTGCAGTATCCGGGGCACGTCAGAGCCAGAGCTCAACTGGATCCTCTAGCACTAATGGCACCAGTGGACCTCTAAACACAAACCTCGGGCCGACTCGGCCCAAGCGAAGCCCCCCACCAGCTCACGTTCCTCCCCGTCCCCCACAGATGGAGCGGCACTTGGTTCGGCCACCTCCTCCTTGCCCAGAACCACACAGGCTTCCTTTGAATGGTGGGGGACAACATAGCCTGACTCGAGAACACTGGATACGGATCTTCCAGAACCTTAGCCAGAGCCAGTTGAGCGTGTGCATGAGTGTCTGCCGGACATGGAGCCGCTGGTGAGCTGCCACCCCCCTCTTACACTCACTCACACACACCCACACTGTGGGTTGATGCATGCTGTACTGGGGAAAGATGGGGAAAATACACTTGAGGCTACTGTGTGTGTCAGTCTAGGTAAAAGTTGTGGATTTGTGGGTGAAGCCTTGTGTGAGGGAGGTTCCTGACTATTAACTAAGGCCTTGGCCTCTTGAACATAACCTTATGTTCATGAAATAATGTCCACACGAAGCTGCAAGATTATACCAAACCAACAGAAGCCGGTTCCTGCGACGCAGTCATAATTTGGCCACCATTAGACTTGGTCTTTGTGAACAAGGGGTATTTCTAAACAGTGACGCCATGCACATGCAGTGACGTTTTCGCTGTCCACACAATCGTTTTAAAAACTACGCGCCTTGAAAAGCGTTTTCAGTGATGTGCAAACAGTGCTGCATTTACACGAGGGCATACATTGTAACCTTGTTAAATGTTTGTCAGTTCCTGTGTTTCTAGCGGGAAGACAAGGCCTCCATATTTGTTGTATGATGCCACTGTTGCCATGGTTACACATTAAACGAATGACTCCTACTGAGCGAAGCTAAAACTAACCGAATAATTCTGGGATTTTGTTATTCTAATTGATAATAGTGTATTTTGTAAATATTTAACCTCAAATTAATTATAGGCGACTCCTGGTGGAAACAAACAAAACAGTCGCTGTGCCCCGATCCAAACAGATGTAACCTCCTTATAAAACACAGCATTTTAAAAGTTGCTAAATTTAAAAAAAATCCATTGTCTCGTGATCGTCAAAAGTGCATCATTAATAAGTTTTATAATAAAATTACACCTTCACAATTTAGCCTTGTGTATGACATTATGTTTATAAGTTTAAAAATGTACAAACAACCTGAAATAACGACTTTACTGATCCTTGTTTTCAAGTGTTTGTAACTAATGATATTTCAGGAAACTAAATGTTCATGTCCTTTATCTCTATTTGTGTATTTTTATAAGATGTTGGTGGGTTTTTTTTTTCATCTGTTCACAAAAAAAAATATATATATATATATATTTACACTATTTTAAGTGGTATATAGATTTTATTGTTAATTTTTGCCAAAACGTTTGTTGGATAATTTATGAGCTAGTTCTTACTTTTGATTCAAAATGTTCTTACTTTTTTTTTTTTGACACTCCCCCTACGTGCAGTTCTATGTGTCCCTCTAACCCTTGATTATGTTGTGTTCAGGTGCTGTGACCAGCGGCTCTGGAGGCGCATAGACCTGAGCCGGCAACGCTCCATCACACCCCCCATGCTCAGCAGCATTATCCGTCGACAGCCTGTCTCCCTCGACCTGGGACACACACACATCTCCAGGAAGCAGCTCATGTGGCTCATCAGCCGGCTGCAGGGTAAAGCTAACGCTAAATGAGTTCGGGCAGAGGAAGAGCTGCTCTGATTGTGACGCAGAGTGTATTCGTGTTCCCCAGGGCTCCTGGAGCTGCGACTCTCTGGCTGCCCCTGGACCTCTGTCTCCGCCCTGTGTCAGTCAGTGTGTCCGTGTCTGCGCTCTCTGGATTTAAGTCACGTAGAGGAACTGAAGGACTCGCACCTACGAGAGCTGCTGGCTCCTCCCACCAATGACACTCGCTCAGGTACCTCATGCCTCACTCCACCTTTTGATGTTCCTAGACCAGCCTTTGAATCCCAGGCCCTCTTCTGTTCTTGGCAGCTCCTGGCCGCTTCCAGAACGTGAGGGAGCTGTGTCTCTCGGGTCTGCAGGTCACAGATGCAGTCTCTCGCCTGATTGTCCGCTACTTGCCTCACCTAAGCAAGCTGGATCTGAGCCAGTGCGCACACATCACTGACCAGAGCGTGCACACACTCACACATTCGCCGCTGAGGGAGAGTCTCACACACCTCAGTCTTGCAGGTAAATACGACAAGATCGTAAGGGATCATCTAGTTATGCCAAGTTTCTCATGGTTCAGTTTCATTGTTACCATGTGATGTTCTGGGGATGAGCAGATGGACTACATCTTAGCAGTTTGATCTTGAAGAATATTGTTTTCAAAGTATCCCTTATTTTTTCTGTAGGTTGCAGAACTTATAGGACATCTAAAGTTCATTATTCCGCATACTTTTAATCATATTTGAAATTAGTATATTGGATCAGATGGTCCACTCTTAAGCTCTATTAAGAAGCAATTTTCTCCTGTTTTTAATTTGGAACAAGTTTGTAAATCAAGTAGATCTCAATACAATTTTAAAGGTTGATTTTTAAATCATATTTTTTAGTATACATTTTGTAACTTTTCGCACCCTGAAATTAGCCATAGAAGCATTTAGGGTGGTTAAATCAAATAAACAAACTCAATGCTGACTATTCATTTTAAAAAAGGCCTTTTTTCTTTTTTTTTTTTTTTACATGGAGATGGAAATAAACCTGTTTCAAGAAAACCTAAAGACTATTTATAAAACAATCAATTGACCACTGTCTACTCCAAGTCGATTGGTTAAATAGTTTCATGAACTTTTTAACTTTTCAAAGTATATGTATACAAATTTTAAACACATTCATCTAGAAATTCCATCCATCACAATGGGTCTGGAAGTAGGCGGAGCTTCTCAGTAGCATGGTCAGCAGTTTACATCTATATCATTTTAATAATTAGGAAAATTAAAACTTAGGAGATTAAATTCATAGTAGTAGAAAGTAACATTTATAACAGAAAAAAACAACAAAGCATTGATAAAATATCTAGGGTCAGATCGTTAGTAGAACAGATTAAGTTAATAGTTGAATGCCCTAAAACTGATCAAGTATTTTTAACCGTTGTGGCCATCCTATGAACCTGCTTTTAGCATCCTGTTTTCCTGATAAATCTTTATTATTGTTTGATGAGTGAGTCACTTGGCGGTGGTAAGGACTGAAACCAGTAAAACAAATCCTCAAAATTGTGGTGAATCATAACATACAGTGGAAAAGCACCAATAGTTTGTGTCTTGCTCTGTAATATTTAGTAAATAGCACACTTGAACACAAAACAGCTTCTAAAATGAATGAATGAATGAATGAATGAGTGAGTGATTGGACACATCTGAAACAATCAAAAAGTGGCTATTACCCTGCCGGATCTGGAATATTTCAGTCTGATTTGCTGCGAGTGGTGCTCTGAGTGTTCTGCACTGATCTCTGTGTTTCAGGATGTGTGCGAGTGACGGATCAGTGTGTTCCCCTGCTGCGCCGCTGTGTTTCCCTCCGGACTCTGGACCTGCGCTTCTGTGGTCTCGTCAGCTCAGAAGCCGGACAGGTACACACTCTAGGCCCTGGACCTGAGAGGAGGACGCTCAAGAACAGCTAGAACACTCTGAATCTGCGAACTCATCACTCCGTAGGCGGAGTGACGGAGCTGTTGAACATAACTTGAAGGTTCAGACACTCCATGTGTGGAGCCTCATCTGGGTGCACTGCCCTCTCTGTCTCTCTCTATTTCACTCAATCGCCGTTCCTGCTCGTTAATACATCACCATGACTTGATCACTGTTTCCAAGGAGAATGGTTTATTCTATTGGGACCCACTAGATTTCCACTTGATCTGATTGGATTAGTCATGTGATCTGATCTGAATAGTCCGTCTGCTGCATTAGAGAATCAACTGTTGGTAGATTCAGACTGGATTCAGTGTTTGAGATGATTTCTGCTGGTCTTCCCTGAACTGTTTTGAGGCGGCTTTAAATGATTTTGAGCTGGTCTTAACATGGTTTTCAAGCTGTTAAGGGCAAGTTTGAGAGTTTTAAACTGTCTTAAGCTGGTTTGAGACAGTTTCAAACTGTCATGAGCTGATTTCAAACGACTTGAAACTGTCTTGGATAGGTCTTGAATTGGCTAGAGACAGATTTGAGCAGGTCCGAGGCTGCTTTAACCAGTATTTGAGTCGGTTTTGCTGCTTTGGGACGTTTTGAGCTGGTTTGGGCTCCTTATCAGTTTTTGGCTGGTGGTGTTCTCCTCTTCCCCCATCCTGTGCTCTTCTTCAGTAGAATCTTCCAGAGATTCTGATGGTGTTGGTGCCTCTGCTCTTCAGTATTGGCTCAGACTCCAGTGTTCTTACCACAGACTCATCAAAGCTCTTTTTAGTCTCAAATTTGTTGTGAATGTTTGAATTTCAGAGATATTTTCATCCTCAGCTCTGTTTCTTTTCAGTTGTTGGTTATGATTTCACCCCTTCGACTGGATGCTATGTACCAACCAAACATTAACACCATGGTAAACAGACAGATGGCGTAATGTACTGATCATATCTTGCCAAACTTCCGGTTTTGGGATCTGTGTAAAGTATATATAAATGTGTCTCTTTCTTCCTTTGCATTGGTCCAGTGATAAACATATGACATGCTGAGGAAGCAAACCATGGCAGCTACTTAAGAGTGACTACTGTAAATGTCTAACTCAATAAAGACGATGGGTTTTTATTTGCTCTCCTTGTTTTTGTGTATCTAATACAGACCCTAAAACATACAATAAACAAAGCTCTGCATGGGGTCGGACAGTGGAACTGAAACAACTGGTATTGAACCATAGTCTAGGGTTACCTCCAGCAGAGCATCAACTGATGTGCAGGTTTCAGATATAGTCAGCTTTTGCTCAGAATCTTTTGCTCCATTAGTGTTTAAGAGCTTGGTTTGAGCTAGTATGAACGGTCTTTAATTGGTTCAAAGACATTTTAGGCTGTCCTGAGTTGGTAACAGGCAGCTTGGAACGGTCTTGAGCTGGTTTGGGGACACTTTTAACTGTCTTTAAGTTGGTCCGAGGCAGCCTTGAACTGTCTTAAGATGGTTTGAGGACCCTTTGTACAGACCTGAGCTAGTTTGACTGATCTGACAAGTGTTAGGGCCAGTTTTGCGGCTTTGTAAAGTTTTGAACTGGTTTACGCCATGTTTATGTAAACTTCTATAACTTCTGGAAACTTCTGTTCCTTAACATCTCAAACATATACAGATCTGAAGGATAATCAGGAAAAATAAGTTTATCAGCTCCATCACAACACTTTACCATATTACCCTGCTCTCATTCTGTTGTGAGCTTTTTATTATGGTCTGTGCAGAACTGCTGTGTGTATATATTGCTCTACAAAGGCAAAGTGCCGTAATTCCCAACATTAAACCTGGGGAAAATGTCTTTTTTTTTTTTCAATGTTTTTTTTTTTTGGCCAGGCAACTGTGTTATAGGTGCAAAGCATTGCAGACATCTTTATTTGCCCATTTTCCCCCCAAATATAATATGGTAATGAACTCCAAATGCAGCGTGAGCTGCATATCCATGAAGATTTTCCTTTTTATTCATTTAACATTTTTGTACCATTGGAAGAAAAGCAGTTTTGTTGAAATCTGGTTTTAACTCAAATCAATTCGGCTGAACACTGATTCTGACACAATTCTGTTCTGATTAACATTATGCAATTTAACATGAGTTCAATATGATTCATTTGATTTCAAAATGATTCAGTTCAATGTGAATTTACCCTATACAGGAAAGTGGTGGGGGTTGCCGATTATGCCCAGGGGCTGCTCGGTTATGGTGCAGGGGGGCTGATGATGCCCAGAGGGTGCTCAGTGTCAGCGGTTCCAAACAATGGGATCATGGTCTCCTCTGATTCACTTTCCTGTGTGAAGCTAAATGTGTGCAGAAGTGCTCCACTGCGCCCATTGTAGAAGCTCACTTGGCCTCCCTCCAGGTCAAGGAACACCCCAACTAACCGCAGACCCCCACCTCCACTAAGTCGGATCCTTGCTGGGGTTGGGCCAGACAGAGCCCGGAGGTGACCAGCACTCCACCACACGCAGAAGAAACCCTGAGCTGGACTCATCTCCAGCAAACCCTTTCTCGAAGAAGAGGAGCGCATCACTCCAAGCTTCCAGTCCGAGCTTCCAAATACGCTCACCTGACAGGGAGATGAACACAGATGTGTCGCACACTTTCTGAAGTTCATATTTACTTTGTGTATGCATGTGTGTGTTTACCTCCCAGTAGTGTCTTCCAGAATGGAATCCCTCCCTGGCGAGGACACAGGACCACACATCGAATCGCTGAGGATTGTTCCTGTAGATTTGAAGCTTCTCTCCACGCTTCAGCTGCTTCCTGTCCTCAGAGAGAATGAGGAAGGGGTATGCTGTTGCTGGGTCCAGAGTCAGCTCCTCTGAGACACATACACTGATGGTTCACATACATCTTAAATGGCTAGAAAACCAAACCAACCATTTCGGAGATACTCACCAAAATAAGCCTTGACCTTTTTGTGTCCTGAAAGAGAGAGAGAACTTGATATAAACCTCACAGCTCAAAATAGATTAGCTGACCGTTACAATAGAACTAAATTGTACTACTCAGATTTTTACTCTGCATGCTGAAGATTTCACACACAAAAAAAATCCAAGCTGGGAGAACTAATACACATGATCATATTAATCCCATTCTAAACAAAACCATTTCATAAAGTGTCTTAATGCTTCTTCAGTCCAATAAATTTATCTCTCGTTTTGATCTTAATAGAGACAGTCCCTTCTTTCCCTCCTTCTCCTTCTATCTTCCCTGCTAGCACCCTTGTCTTTTGTCTGTCTGTGAGAGACTCTCCTTACCCTGCTCTCCATAAAAGGAATAACAGATCTGATCATTTGGTCTCTAAATGCAATCGGAGCCCACTTGTTCCACAGAAACGTTTGCGGCTGGCTACACCATGGATCATTGGGAGAAGCGGTGCATCATGTGCATGGCTGCTTTGTACCTGGATAATGTTGAAGACATCTACTTATTTCGAGCTTTGATAACAGAGCTTCTGCTGATCAGACTTTGTGGGTCCCTAGGTTATCAGCGTTTGTCAAAAGTGGTCAGTACAGTTCAAAACCCCACTAAGCTCCACTAGCCGGCTGGAATGAAATTACGTTGGGCAGAGCTGTTAATATTCCCTTTATGGTATCTATTTAATCATTTGACATTAAATATCTGTGATATTTAATATTACAAGAACTGTTTTTCTCATTCAGCTGTCCCTTCCACTTCAATATGCCCTCAAAAAAAGGCAGTGTTGAAGTCAAAACAACTTCCCCCTGAGAACAAGATAACAGGAGTCTCTGCATACCTTCTTAAAGGCACTAAGCCTCTGCATACTTTCTAACCTTCTGGTGTGTGAGATGGGTTGGAGCATCACGATACTATGGCTGCAGGAAAATGTCTGCTTTGCTCACACGCCGGCTCCTTACATTCCCTTTCCACTACTTGTTCCAATGCTTGTCCTTATTATGATGACTAGGTGTTGTTGCTAAGGCTTCTGTCCCCTAAACTCACACTACCCTTTAGAGGACATTGATGGGTGAGATTATTTTTTTGAGCCAATTCTCCTATTGTACACATTTCTTATTTCTAAAATACGATCTCTGAATATGGCCTCTTCCCCTTTTCTATGTTTGGGGTCAGAGGAGTCCAGTTCTGCTGCATGCAACAGTGTATGAACAAATTAAGGTTGATGGATTGATCTCTTTTGGATGTGTTCAGTAGTTCTGCTATGTCTACGAGCAATCCCTCACCTGGCTTTAGTTTGCGTAGATCTGTAAAACAAAAAGAGTTTATCATCAGGTTGAGTAGAGCTAGAGAAAAGTATGCTCCTTAGTCTTGGAGGTATGTGTACCCTTCAGTGACCACTCCTTCCTCCTGAGGGAGCTGACGCTCATCATGCTCTCGCTCGCCTTGAGTGCTGATGCTGTCAAACACACACAAATGATGTAGTAGATGTACTGTTAGGGTCAGCCATGTACTCTAATTCACTGTGTAACTTGGGCCATTTGCGATGGAATGGCGACCTATCCAGGGATTACCCTTGCCTCTGGCCCAAAGTTAGCTGGAGATAGGCACCAGCGGACCCGAAAGAGATTAAGTGGGTAAGGATGGATGAACTTGGGCCATGCAAAAGCTGGTTGTCTAGCCTGAGTTGGGGCGGTTCACTGATGCTATATTCTCACCGGAGTGTGTGTGCTGCAGTTCCCCAGCGCGGATCTCGTCCAGTCGTTGCCGAACATCTCCAAGAGCCACCTTGACCTCATCCAGAGAGAACCTAAGGGTCAGTTCATCTGGACGGGTGTCCTCAGTGCGTGTATTCTGGACTGAGGCTATTGCTGCATCAAAGCTCTAAAGGACATCAGAACATTATCAGTGATGGAAATGGAATGGTAGATTTGAACTGAGACTAGATGGAAGTCTTAGAAAGTACTATACGGGGAAGGTTTGGCATTAGCTCTAAATCACATTCCTCTGTGTATTTGTATATTGGAGATGAGTCCACTGAAGTCAATTATTCCTTACAAGATCTGAATGTTACCTGCAGGAAGTGAACATGGTCGTGCGTCTGTGCCTGCTCCTCCAGTTGAGCCCTATTCTCCCTCAGCACCTTCAGTTCTTCCTCAAGCCGGGAAGCAGTCCGCTCTCCTCGACCAATCACAGAGTCCCGCTGCTCTGTAACGCCTCCCACTAGGTCTGAACCAATCTGCTGCAGTGAGACTGTGATGTCGGAGAGCAACTGCTGAAGCTCCGCCAGTTCGGAATGTGCATATCTCTGACGAAAGACACACTGCTGATTACAAAACATATCTTCGATAACTTGGGCCATGGGTACTTCTAGTCACAGACAGGTACCTTAAGGCTGCTGAGTGTGTTCTTTAGCTCAGACAGCTGGGCACTCTTGCGGTCGATACGGCTCTGCAACTCGAGCTCTGTCTTCCCCAGCAGCCTCTATGGGTAGTAGAACATCAGAACCCCTTTTGAGCATGGCCCTAACCCACACTGCACCCCCTATATGGCAATGGCAAAGAGCTTAAATGACCATGTGTGTTTATTTGTGTGGTACCTGTCGATATGACCGCTCTGTCGTTAGGGAAACGGTGGTGTGAGTTCGGTGCTGCTCAAGTACACATACTGCACAGATGCAGCACTGGTCAGTTCTGCACCAGAACTCCAGGGGCCCTTGATGCTCTCTGCAGGTTCTGGCATGCCGAAGCTCAGCTGGATCAAGTAGCCGGTGGTTCTGGTAGAATTGGTTTTGCTGATGTGGGAGAAGGTGTACATGGCAGAAGGAGGCCACGCAGGTGAGACAGGAACGCTCCGCAGGTGTCCTTACTCCACTGCAAAGGTCACACAGCACACGCTCTGCACCTGGCTCTGGTGTCTGCTTCTGGTTCTTCTCCAGACCCTCGCTATAGTACTTCTCCTTGTACTTCTGAGCGATGGCATTGAGTCCCCGGTTGATGTTGAGCTCTGGCCGTTCTGGAAAGAGTCTCTTGCACAATGGGCAGCAACATCCAGAACTTGTCCCTGATCCGGAGGTTGACCCAGAGACATAGGCAGAGGCCCAGAAACCACCGATGCAAGCTCGACAAAAGTTGTGTCCACAGGGAGTGGAGACGGGCTCAGTGAAGAGATCCAGACAGATGGAGCAGGTTAGCTCCTGTTCTGAGAACAGGTCCAGTTCTGTCTGAGACATAACTGAGACAGACAGAGACTGTTTAGCTTTGAACCAATTCATTACTACTTTAAAACCATTAAAAACCATCTTACACTTGCTCATTACCAGCTTAAACCTGTACATTTCTTAAATCAGGTAATAACCATCATAAGGCTGTCAACTCTGAACAACTCTTAAGTACCTCGTTAGAAAAAGACCCTTGCAGTTGTCAAACTATTTTGTCCAAACACCGTAGAAACAAGATTATATCATACGCTAGCCGCAATCCAGTGTAAACCACTCATAACAGTGATTCACCACAGAATCCATCACTGGCTTCTGACAGTCATGTGATCTAAAACCCCCAAAAATGAAGAAAGTCTGGTTCCTCCATGTCTACTGAAGCTGCAGCTATGTCATGTACATGTAAAATTCCTCAACACTGTCTAAGCATTATATTATTTAAAATCAAATTTCCTGATGGAGATTAGTCAACACATGAGAAGAACACCGGGGAGTGTTTTCGTGATTGAGAAGGCAAGTAGTCTTCCTGTTCTACTTCGATCAATCATCTCCAGAAAAAAACGTATGAAGCTGGCTTGCTTGACTCACCTGAACTCAGTTGGAGTTTAGACGATTGCTCAGAGGTCTGCTCATCTCCTCAGTCGTTCAGTGAGTGGGAGCAGGCCGTATAGAGCATGCTTGTCTTACCAGAGAGTCTGGAACACTCCCAGGGCTTGGCACTCAGAAGTGGTCGAGTGAGTTTGACAGGCTCGGCAGGTATGTACGAGTTGGAGAAAGAAACCTCATCATCTCGGAAGGAAAACCGATATTACATATTCCCTCTTACAAGCTGTTGCTGGTGGTTGTGAAGATTGTTTTGGTTCCACTGTCCTGGCAGGCTGTGAGAGGCGCTGGTATGTGCTAATTCCCTGATTTAAGTATGAAAAGGGTAATCTCTTGCAAGATTATTGGTTATACAAAGTAACAATAGCTTTAAATATTATTTATGTAGTACCGTTGTGAATCTGAAGGAACAGAAAGACAATTCATCAAAAACAGGTGAGTTAGTCAGAAATGCGATCTTGTTTGATGTAATCTGTAAACAGTTTAAACCCCAAGAATAATTCGATTACAGAATTTGAAGACCAACAGGGGTAGCGGTAAAAAGAAATGCACACCGTCTGTGGGAGCTATACTTATTACAGCAATTTAGGCACGAATGAATTGACTTCTAAACTTAACCCCCCCCCCCCCCCCAATCAAAATTCGGTTAGTCTGCCTGGATATATGTTTCTGAAAAAGCTACGTAAGTACATCTTCAGAGGAATTAAAATGGCGGAATCCACCAATGGTTTACATTTGCTTAACATCAAACCCCAGATTACTAAGGCTGTGTATTGCTTTTAACAAACTCAAGCTATAATATTCAACTACATAAATATAATTTAAATAGTTTGCAAAACATCAACACTTGACCCAACAGAATTTAGTAAATTGCAGTATCCCAGGAACAACCAAAATGTCCAACGAATTCTATCACATTAGAATAGAAATGTATATTTTTTAACTTGTAAATTCACGTCATGTCAGTTTTTTTCCTGAAGGACCAGTTTGTAGATGGATAATTCCCACTAAAGAAATCACACATTTAGAATAAAGCCAGTTATAGTCGATATAGATCATTTTAGCATCCAAATTGCACACAATTGGCCAGATACCATTGGATCATTAGTGTAGAGTTTTTCTCCTATCCAGAAACTATCATGCATTATTTTAAAGCAGCCACTCAGTCTTGTTCTTGCATATCCTATAATGCTTTTTCTGGATTTGGTTAATTTCAGCAAGATACGGTAATTTTTAGTAGAAAAGATTTGTCGCCACCTTGTGTTCGTTTATTCAATGACTTCCATTAAAGTAGGTAAAGATTTCTGAAATCGACCACAACACTGATATAAGAGACTTCAAAATGTTTCTTTTATTAAAGAAGTGCTTGAGAATGGAGGGATCAGACACTGATAGATGTTCCAGACGACACAGGATCTATACTGGTTTTGCTTTTACTCATAGATCCAGTCCTGAGCGCAGCTCTTAAAGGACACCAGCTCCTCCGGTTTGAACCACAGAGAGATCTCCGTATTAGCACTGTCCACAGAGTCACTGCCATGGATGATGTTCCTGCACACAGAGAGATGGTGTTATTGAATAGATTACGTCTGTTTTAGAACAGTTTAGCTCAAGCGGAGACAGACCTTCCCACTTCGATGCAGAAGTCTCCTCTGATGGTTCCAGGTTTGGAGTCAGCAGGGTTGGTTTCTCCCAGCATCACTCGCCCAGTCTTCACCACATTCAGACCTTCCCAGACCTGAAACAGGTGTTAAGACTGATGTGAAGCACGACCCACACATTCATTTTTAGCCAAACAATCCAATTACTTTCATGTTCAAGCTGTTTAGGTCAGCATAAATCCAGTGCCCTCAGTGCAAACACTTTCTATAGCAACAGCAAACACAAGATGCTCCAACAACACAAACAAGTGGTTACCATAGCGAGGACGGGACCAGAGCTCATGTACTTGACAAGGCCAGGGTAGAAGGGCCGGTCCTTCAAGTCGATGTAGTGCTGCTTCAACAGGTCTTCAGATGCCTGGAGAGTGTAAAGAGAGATTATCTCAACCAGAAAGTAGTATGATGTGCCACAGGGCTTAATGCTGGGTCCCTAAACATAAAGGGCTCAAATGTAAATAATTTCCTCCAGCGATTAAGAATAAACCCAGCAGAGAGCCCAGAGAACATTATAAGGAATCAAATGCTTTGAAAGTCCTCAAGAGGGGAATCACATTTCTTTTTCTACAACAGCCTGTACACTTCTACATCACAACATAACGCTTAGGGAATGCAAGCATTTCATCTACTCTCTATTACAGTACCTCAACCATTACAGTCTCACCTGTGATCAATTGTTGCACTGGTTGGACAATCAGATGTGAAAAGAGCATTAACAGTTTTTTATTTTATTAGACTAGATTATTGGCATTTAAAAAGAATAAAAACTGGTTCTCCAGAGGAA
Source organism: Danionella cerebrum (assembly GCA_007224835.1). Classification (NCBI taxonomy): domain Eukaryota; kingdom Metazoa; phylum Chordata; class Actinopteri; order Cypriniformes; family Danionidae; genus Danionella; species Danionella cerebrum. Next base: position 60,997 of record SRMA01026899.1, read on the forward strand.
ATCGTTAGGATAAAACGACATTAGGATAGAGCCTGGTACCTGCAGAAACTTCATGGCCACCAGCCTGAATCCCTTCTGCTCAAAGCGCTTAATGATCTCTCCCATCAGACCCCGCTGGACCCCATCTGGCTTCACTGCAATGAATGTACGCTCGGTTCTGGATGCCATTCTGAAATCAGAAAAACTATACACTCAGCAAAAATATATATAGCCATGCTCATGAAAAGCAAACCATTACAGAACTGACGACGGATAGTTTACACTAGAGATGCTCTTTAAACCTTATGCAAAACTGGAACAGAATTTATACTCCTTGAAGGTAAAAGTTAAAGGGTCAAATGAGATTGAAATTCCCAAAGATCAAGAATCCCAGCTATAAAATTACCCAAATGTAGAAAATACACACCAGGACAAAACAACTTGTAATAAACCATACAGAATATAACTGAGGCTGAAACTAGCAGGTGCACAATGCCCCCGCAGACCCTAACGCGGAATGCGCGTGAATGAGGGCACCACAGCTGTGCTTGTCATCTTTCGTGATTGCGTCACAAGCGCGTAGAGTCAGTCACGTGACTGTTCTCCTCCAGTCAGATAAAACGAAAGAGACAAAGATGACGCGCATGCGTTGTAGCCTCACACAATGGAGGAATTCGGTCTACGCCAGAGATATTCGCACATTCGCCAATTCTCATCATTTATTTAATCAAGTTCTCCCTTGATTAGAGTCGCATGAGCAGTAACTATGTTCTTGTGGGGTAAGGGCCGCAATCTGGAGTGGTGTAAGGATGCGTCACGGAGATGTTCGCGACGCCATAATTCACGGTCACACACATCGATGGGCTCAAACTGATATGAACTAGAGAAATAAAAGTTCTTCTACATACCTGCAGGAGAGAGTGAGTGCTGTGCAGGTCTGTAATAAACGGGAGCGCGCAGAGGAAGGAGAGCGCGCGTGGCCGCATTATAAAGGCTGTTCGGGGGCGTGGCCTCGGCTCAGGCCCCACCCACCTTCCCTTTATAACGAAACGTATTTGCCGGCCAATCCAGTGGGAGTAATCATATTTATGACATAAATCTGAAAGTTAAATGGCACAGAAGACTAACTAATAAATAAAATGACTACAAGTCGAGAGCTGGACTGATGCAATGTTAATTAAAACATATCGAAATGATTGCACATAGCTTATTAAACCAAGACCTAACACAGTGTAAATTATTTAATGATTACATGAATAAAGTAACAATTTTTTATGGCACTGTTAGTAATTACAAGCAGGAACATTTTTCAATTAAAGAAAGAAGACACATGCCTTCGTACATACGTACTCCCATCTGACTTGAACCATTTGTTCTAAGAGTAGTCATCTGTGATGCGAGAAACAAACCACACCTCATCAATGTTTTCAACTAAACTTACTTGAACGATCAAAATATGATTGAAAATATTTTTGGATGACTCGTAGCCATTTGTATCCTCTCATTTTGGAGCTGAATGTTGACTGCTGATGAATAGTGAAGGCGAGACCCGCTTGCTGCACTGCTTTGGCTGCTGGTGCATTATGGTTAATGTAGTGTTGCTGCATACAAAACATCAGTGGGTGGCTGTGGCCTGATTTAATGTCTACAAAATCCCTGACTTTGTGCAAGTGTATCTATAACCATCATTGTATAAATAATTTACAGATTCTATATACCATATGGATATTTGGAATCATTGTAATTTCACATTTTTGTGTAATGTATTAAGGTAAAGTAACAAGTTGAAGTGAGCATATTGTTAAAAATCTTATAGTAATGTTCATCAGAGTAGAAATTAGGAAAGCCGTTGAAGAAATTGTGCAATCATTCATTGTAATATTTTTATTTAAAATATTTCAACATTAAAAACCAATGATGTTCATGACCCATTTAATACAACATTTTAACATGAACAGTCTAAACAGTACACAAATGTAGCCAATGATGGTTATTTCAAACTAGTCCAATGACAGTCTTTCCAATTGTACAATAGTAATTAAAATAATTCTTTAATAATTATACAAAAATACAACATACACACTTCAATAAAAAAACAGTGTCTGAAAAGGCATTAAAACAAACAATAACAAATATTGTTACATGGAATCCACACCTCTGATTCGCCGGGCAAGGTGTAAGTCACGTGGAAACAACGTTACTCGCTTGGCATGGATAGCACAGAGGTTTGCATCAGAAAAAAGTCGAACCAAGAATGCTTCAGCAGCCTGAAAGTAATTAGTAAAAAACAACAAAAATCACCTTTGAATGTAATGACTAAATTAAATCCAAAAATTTCTGAAAATGAGAAAAAAATGTTTACGAAGAGTTCGTTCGTCACGTCAAGGTGATGAGTCCATGTAAAGTCACAACAATTACAAAAAGGGATTTTATCATGTGTACACCGGTTATTGTCAGCTAAAACCTGAAATATTTATTTTCACCAATCTTTGCGGTCATTTTTGCCACTTTCCACAAAGCTGAGAACTAGCCAATCACTGAGTGGTTTTCTGAATGTGTTAAAATGACATGAATATGCATGAAAATATTGTTTTGATTCATACTCAGCTACATCACTTGTGTGGTTTTGGAGAAAGCTGCTGTTCCAATACCTGATCGGGTAAATATTTGCATCATCTAACTTTGTAGAGAGATAAGTCCAAATGGTAGTATTTATATGCCATACTACCATATGGACTTATCTCTCTACAAAGTTGGATGATAGAAAACCTTACCTGACTTTGCCCTGGTCTCTATCTCTTCCTTACATGGGCAAGGAACAGAAAGTCAACAGTATAAAACAAACCAAAATAATGTGTATGCGGCCAGATAACAATGATCACCAGAGACCTTAAATAAATTAGTCTGGAAGCATTTGAGCAGTCCTCCACCTCTTCGTTGCTCAATTTTAATGTTTTCTTGGTAGAAAAAATGCCATATCCATATAATTGGACATCCATGACCATACAGAATTAAAAAAATAAACAAGAGGAAATCTGCTAAAATAGGCATTATTAGGTCACACTTGCAAGAAATTGTAATTGGTCAAGAATCAGTGCAACCCTAGAGAGCACCTGGACTTCATTCAATCATTCAGAAGTTATAAAAGGTAGTTATAATGATGGAGAAGGTGTGAGAATGCATGTGTGTGCTGAGGGTGAAAAGCGAGTCAGTTTGTGAGATGAAGACAGACAGGTTTCATTGCTTAAGAAAAAATTGGAACAAATTACTTGAGATTTATTTGCTCCAAACATGGCTCAATAAAGAACATATGCAACAAAAAAAAGACGTATTTACAACAATACAGTTTAGGGATGTACCCACCTCCTGCAAAGCCAATAGAGCATATCCTTGCCACATCATGTGATCACGACTAAATATCTGACACACCTCTCGGACCTGCAAGAGGGAAGAATACATTTGTATTGTTGTTATACCAATGACAACAGGTACCTGTTCTTAAATGCTTGGCAAACATGTTTTTTACTTTGTGTGTGTGTGAGTGTTTACGAAATAGTACCAGTCGGGAAAATGGAGCCTTGCGTAGTAACAGATCGGTAGACTTCTGATATTTTCGGATTTCCATTAGAGCTCGCGTGCCAGGGCGAAACTTTCGTTTTTTGATTGGTCTTTCTGTACACAAAAAGGTACAGTTGAGTTAAAAATGAGACACAGCAATTGCATTTTTAATTCAATATTAGCCAAAGGATGGAGAGCGGCACAACACATTTGAAGCACGGTTACTTGAATGTTACTGCCTTTCTGCAAATGGAGTTGGTCAGGATTAATGGTGTTCTCAATGCTGAGATCAGATACAGACATTTACTTATCCATCATGCATGCAGTGCCATCAGGGAGGAATAGGATTGGTGCCAAATATATTCAGCAGAGGCAGTTACCCCAAAAATACTTTAGCATCATCCGTGTAGAAGAAAAACAAGAACGAGAGGACTTGATGGCATAACCCCCATAGAGCCCTGATCTCAAAATTGAGCACAAGAGAAAACTACATCCACAGAAGGTTTGTGGTTAGTTCTGAAATGCTACGTTCACACTGCAGGTCTTAATGCAAAATTGCACATTTTTGGATACATTTTTGGGTGAGCTCATTCACAAAAAATTTGGAATTGAGCCGTTTACGACCAAATAGAATACAGGTTGTACATGGACAAAACCAGTTTTGGATTGCAATGAGCTGTAGTTTGAATGTAGCCAAAATGTTTGAGTTCCTTCAAAAATTGTGTGCATCTAGAAGAATGACTGCTGTTTTGAAGGCAATTGGAAAACAGGTCGCACCAAATATATATTTGATTTAGTGATTAATTAATGATAATATTTTATTAGCAATTTAAAGCATGATTAGTTTATAGCATTTTATATAGACACCTATATCTTTTGCATAGTAACGTTACTTCTTTTTACATGCAGTATGTTTTGCAAATAGTTTATGCTATCCCATAGCAGGAGTTTCTTCTATATTTTGTCAAATCTCTGTTCGATCATCGAGTCTTTGTAATGCTGGAAAGTTAAATTACAAACAAACAAACAAACAAACAAACAATCACAACAGTAAAAACGTTCTTGGATATTTATAGTGTTTTTGTTCACTAATTCAATGAACGTTGTCTCACCTGACTGGCCACTGCCCCGGCGGATTCTTCTTGGTGATGATGGTGAAGGTGAAGATGAAGGAAGAGATATGCGCTTTGGGGTCGAAGGCTTTCGCTTGTGTGGTGAGGAACCGATTTTGCGAGGCATGATCTGAAACGGTCAGATCAGCAAAACAACACCACTGTTAAGACAAATAAAAAGCACAACGTCTTTTTAAACTTCTGAGGTGGTTTTATCTTAGGGTTCAAGGAAAACAACTTAATGTTGAGTAAAAGTCAAACCGCAAACGCCCATCTGACCAATGAAAACGCAAGAGGTATACAGAATAGTATCTACAAACAAGTTGATGTAATCACGCAAATAACAAATATTTACCAGATTTGCGCTAACGTCGCATTGAATACACACGTCACACAAAAATTCAAACTCTGCTTTTCAAACAACCCACGGTCAACTGACCAATGACAGCGAGCGAAGCGAATGACGTCATTACGATGCGCGTTCAGGCGCAATGTTATTCAACGTTTCATTTTGAGAGAGGCATTTTTAATGTTAATTTATAAATGCATAACGTCATTACAGTAAAATAAATTAAAATATATTTTTGAAGAAAAATAAAAAAACTAAAGTTAACAAAGTCAGATTTCTGTCAGACTGTGTCCCAAAACTTGGTGTCAATGTGGTCTTGTTTCTACATGGTGTACACAAATCTGAAGCATGCCCCTATTACTCTTTGAAGTATTCGAGAATCTTTGAGGATGACCAGACAAAATAGAGCAGTTCACACAGATAAGAAACGAAAAGAAAGTATTAAAGTGAATGAAGTGCAAATGCATTTTGTATAAGACATGAATAATGCATTCATATGAATATTGCATATAAATTGAACTTGCATTCAATTAATAACAATCTTTGGTATAACAACCATATAAAAGAATATGTCTACACGATACAGAGAAACTCATTATGTGGCAGACATATTCTCTTTGGCTTTTTATACCAAATATTAGAATACATTTAATGCAGTTATACTTTCTGTTGTTTTTCTTCTTTATTAGTATTTAGTAGTAATGGAATTAGCAACAAACTTGGTTTTATTTTTAATTTTGTCATTGAATATGTTTGGAAAGAGTTTAGCATTCTGTGATCTGATGCGTTTATACACTCACTGGGCACTTTATCAGGTAAACTGGCTCATCTTCTCGTTAAAACAAATCAGTTGCTGTCATCACATGGCATTTAAGTTTGGATGATTTTAAAATGTAACAGTAAAAATAAAAAATCCTTCTATGGTGTATATTTATACCACAACATTATAATTTCGTATTCATTCCCCGTAATATGAGTTAAGTGCTGAAGACAAGTGCGCCAATGTACAAGTCCGTTGTGGATGCCATTTAGGACAGGGCTTTGGTTTCAGTAGATTCCTTCACAGTCCTGTTCGAGGAGTAGGGCTCCGTTAGGTGGCGGTATACATTCTGCACTTTGTTTACCGAGTATGAAATACCAGCGAAGAAATATCGAAAGCGGAAGTGACGGTGAAAAAAACACGTGTGACTCGATCCTGGGCGATTTGGTGTCTGGGTTCTACTGCGGATTTGCCGATTAAAGCAGAGATGGAGTATAAAGGAGCTTCGGTTGAACAGCGGAGCCGGGGCTCGAAGCGAACGCTGAAACAGCGCGGGGTACTCGGCCAAGAGGAGGCGTCTCTGCGGCAGTTGGAGGAGCTGGTGTTCGGCGCGGAGGAGAGACTCACACAGGGGGACCTGGAGGTGGGGCAGAAGATGTAGAAATATAGCTAAAGTCCTCGATATAGTACCCAGAGAATATAATTTAAACTCATAAAACAATTAGCAATGATGCTGCCTCACTAAATATTAATCACCATAGAAACATGACGGTCATAATAGAGACCAGTCTCCCACTATAGAAAGCAACCCTTTTCATAAACAATCTAAAGACAATGTGTGTACTATGTATACATCTGTGGCAGCAGGAGAACAGTGGGTTTGTCAGTGATGAAGAAGACGATGAAAGACAAGGCAATACACACACACAGTCCCCCAGGAGAGCAGTATGGGAGGACGAGGAAGACCAGCAAGAGGAAGAGTAAAAAAAACACACCACACCTCTCTAAACCAAATGAAGCCAGTGATTCATTCCCTCTCTCTCTCCAGGATTGACATGAAACATCGGTTCCGCAAAGATTTGAAGAAGAGTGATGCGGAGGGGAAGCTTTCGAAGCAGCGGCTGCAGCAGAGGCTAAAGGAGCAGTAGGTCCTGCATGTAGAGTCACATCAGAAAGAACAATTTTAGGCAGGGATATTGATTGCATGTGCTCCATAGGTTTGAGGGAGCAATGGGAGGTGCTCCGAACTGGGCTGAAGGATCACAGTGCAAAAAAATGAAGACAGGTGAAGAGGAATGCCACACACTTACCTTCTCTCTTGTATCTTCACTCACTGTTTATGTTGAACCTTTCATCTAGATGAGGAAGAGGAGGAGGAAGATCTGTTGCGACGAACTGGAAACTTCATTGCGTCCTCTGATTGCCTGCCTAAAGGAATTATTAAGGTACAGGGTTATCTAAGAGGAGTTGGAGGAGGTACAAGAACTCTTACATGTCTATCTCTGTGCAGATAAAGAAGTGTTTGAATGCAAATAATGAGCGGCCAGCAGAGGCACCACTGAGTACTGTGCAGTTTCATCCATCAGCTCAGATCCTGATGACGGCCTCGCTCGACAAATCACTCGCTCTCTTCCAGGTAGCTCACCAGCTCTCTCATTCTCTAGAGATAGATCTGGATTTTGGCTCCTTTGTACTTGAGGTAATGGGTCTCTATTGGTGAAGGGATATCAGCTGTGTGTGGATCAAATTTGCTGGAGCTACTTGAATATGACGGAGTAATTCGGTTTCTGCTATCTTGTGTGTACAAATACGTTTTTCTGGTTTAGATACGCGTTGAGAGATATGTTTGTGAGCTTTACCAAAAATTACAATCAGTGATGCGCACAAGCTGCTGCAGACAGCAAGTCCAGGAAGCAGGAAACAGGGCTCAAGATGTTTATATAGACAACTTTGAAGATAAGTTCTATGAAGTCAGGCACCTGCCGTCTGTCTAACTGACGAATTTCGCAGCTTAACGTGATGATTTGAGAGTTTTGTCTTATTTTATTTTGCTACTCAACTATAATATTAACAACTAAATGACTTAAGTTCCACAAACTTTAATGTTGTGTAAAAGTGGCATTTATTATTATTATATTAGCAAAATGGAATCGTTACCAAGGAAGAACTTTTGGTTGCTATGGAGGAGTCAGTGAGATCATACAAAGTTCCCCATGCTACCATGAGTAATATAGATTTAGGTGATTTCCTTAGGTGAGATAGTGTTATGCCAAAATGGTTGCTAAGGTAAAGTCAGGTTGCTATGGAGGGGTCAGGGTCACAATATAATGTTCCCTTTGTCAATATAAGTTATAGAAACCAACCCCCATGTATTTATGATTTACCAATGCTGAGATTGAGTTGAGAAAATTTGGTTGCTAGGGTAAACAGTTAAAATTTTTGCTATTCATAGCATAAACAAACCCCCCATTTCACTATGTTTCATCTTGAGACATTTTCATTGGCCGATGTAAGTCAGTTGTAAACATTTAGTCTCTTCTAAAGCTTCAATGCTGTATGTGGGATGGCAGGTCTCAATTCTGCATTAGCTCCTTCAGATGTTTTTCCTCCCTTTCTGCTGGTCAGGTAGACGGGCGGTCAAATCCACTGATTCAGAGTGTTCATCTGGAGAAGTTCCCTGTTCATAAAGCTTCCTTCACCATGGACGGAGAGCAGATTGTGGCCACTGGAGCCAAAAACAAGCTCTTCTACATTTATGACATGATGCAGGGAAAGATCATTCCGGTCACTAGTGTACGAGGTGAGATTTGAGACAAAACAGAATACAGTGGTACCCCGAGATACCAAACTAATCCGTTCCAGGGTGACATTCGTATCTCAATGCAACAGAAACAACGGCTTTCAGAAACAACAGTATAAGTTGATAAAAAAATGGAAAATCTGAGAAAAATCAAGTAACGTTTCTTCAATCCTTAAATCTACATATTGTTAATGTAATAAATGATAATAAAACACATGCAAAATACGTAATATATGAAACTTTACCTTGAGTGAAGCGACGTGTCGGAGGAGGTGGAACAGGTGGCGGAAGACATTATAGCACCACGTATGAAAGTTAACTTTCGTGAGATATTTCACAAATTACTGACACCAACATGGTTTCAAGCAGAAGCATAAAGAATGCCGAGCGTGTGCAAAAGGATGGAGAGACGCTTCTGAGAACTGGGTTTCTCTAAGTTGCTCTACAGAACAGCACTTTCCACGTTATAAACATTATTTTTTTTTACAACACCTTGACTTTTCCCACATTTCCCTCGATTTAAAACTGATTTAAAGTGTTTTAAGGCATATCAGCCCCTTAAAGCACACTTTCTTCAAAGGGAGAAAGGAGCGGAAGTGCAGCGCGACGTGAGACAAGTGGAAAATAGAGCAGAAATGTTTGTTGTTCATATCTCGAAGCAAAAAATTTCCAGCGAGACCTTTCGTATCTCGAACATTTCGTAACTCGAAGCATTCGTATCTCGGGTGCCACTGTATATGAACTACTGTACCACTTCTGCCCTGGTTGCTGGTCAATAGACTGGTGCTGGATGCTTCGACGATGACGCACACCTGTCTAAACCTTCTGTAAAGTTCTTTATGTGGACCTTTCATTCAACCAAATCTTCCTTGTTTGTCAGGGCTGGGTGAATCGTGCATTTCAGACTTCCAGGTTTCTCCAGACGGGAAGTTCCTGCTGCTGTCTGGGTCCTTTGGTTACATGCATCTCATGAGCACAAAGGTATGTGAGCTCCAACACCAGAGACCATAAAAACGTACTTTCTGAATCTGGTTTAGTCAATCTAATGAAGTGCGTGCGTGTGTGTGTGTTTGTTTAGAGTTGGGAGGTGGTGCAGAGCGTGAAGATGAACGGTTATGTGTGTGGAGCTGCATTTGGCTCTGACAGCAGCAAGATCTTCAGCAGCTCCCGTGAGTGCTTCTCTATTCCAAAAGCATCCTTTTGAAAAATGGAGGTGTCTGTAAAACTCTTTCTCTCTCCGTGTTAGAGGAGGGCGAGATTTACCTGTGGGATGTTCGAAGCAGTACATGTCTAAAGAAGTTTCCAGATGACGGCTGCATTAGAGCCACTTCTCTAGCGTTGTCCAAAGATGGACGCTACCTGGCTTGCGGGTGAAACTCAAATTTTATTTCCATGATCAACATTTTTTCTGATGCCAGCTGTGGATTAGGGTTTGTGCAAACCTTCAGGACTTTACAACACGGTGTTTCAGTTTTATTGTCCAATCCTTCAGCACTTTTCTGAACAGTGTTTCATTTTCATTGTCCAATCCTTCAGCACTATACTGAACAGTGTTTCATTTTCATTGTCCAAGCCCCAGGACTTTGTGTTTTATTGTTAAACCTCCAGCGCTAAACCAAACAGTGTTTCAGTTTAATTGTCCAAATTTCCAGTTATGGAATGAACAGTGTTTCAGTTTCACTGTCCACGCCTCCAGTAATGGAATGAACAGTGTTTTTGTTTATTTTCCAAAGCTCCAGAGCTATACTGAACAGTTAGTACAGTCTCAGGGGTCTTATGGGTGAAAGATGGAGCTACATTCTCCTGTATCTTATATAGTAACCTGTTTAGACCTGTGACTAGATGTGGTTGAAGATGACTCTTTTCCGTGTTTTCTTTGCAGCTCTCGCAGCGGAGTGGTCAACATCTACTCTCAAAATGACTGCGTGTCTCTATCCCAACCCAAACCTCTGAAGGCCGTGATGAACCTTGTAACTCAAGCCACCAGTCTCTGCTTCAACAGTAGCTCAGAGATCCTGGCCATCGGCTCCCGGGACCAGGATGAGGCCAACCGCCTGGTAAACACCATCAAATACTCTCAGCAAAGTGAACCGTTAGAATAATCGTGGCTAACATTTGGTTCTATCCCTGCCCCTCTCTCAGGTTCATCTACAAAGCTTCACTGTGTTCTCCAACTTCCCTCAGTATCGTAACAAGATAATCCATCGCACACAGAGTCTGGACTTTTCTCCGAATTGTGGTTTTTACAGTGTGGCCAATAACAAAGGAAAAGCACTGCTCTTCAGGTTAGCAGCTGTAACAGATGTTGTTGTTGTTTCCAAATCTGGTATACATAAACTTTTTGTTGTGTCGAGTGTTTAAATTTCATTGTCTTACACAGGGACATTGTTTCTACCAAGTAAATAGCTCACTGATTATGTTAAGTCATCAAATATTTGCGGCTAGACAACACTGCAGTGGTTGTGAAAAAGTTGAAAACTTGATTCCATTTTTTTTTCTCTCTCTCCGCTCCAGGATTCTGCATTACAACGACTTCTGAAGACCGAACTCCTGATGCTGATCTTCAGAAACAACTTCCACCACATCTTTCTCCTGCAGATTCATACATTATTGATTATTCTCCAGCAGATCCAGAATGTGACTGCACATACACATGCTTTGGTGCCGATGTCATTAAATGTTTTTAAAAATGTACTGGTTGCGATTTACCTTAATCATTTGCAGAAAATTCACTTACAGAGTTTTAAATGCAGAGCACAAATTCCTTGTATGGGTCACTCTATACTAGGTCCTAACATCACTTTCTTTCTGTTTCATTCATTCATTTTCCAACCCGCTTAGTCCCTTTATTGGTGTCTATTGTGCCTATCTCCAGCGCACATTGAGCGAGAGGGGGGGGGGGTACACCCTGGACAGGTCGCCACAACTAAGAGAAATTTAGATTATTCAATCAACATTCATTGTCAAAACCTCCAGTGCAATACAGAACAGTGTTTCTGTTTTATTGTCAAAACCTCCAGTGCAATACAGAACAGTGTTTCTGTTTCATTGTCAAAACCTCCAGTGAAGTACAGAAAAGTATTTCTGTTTCATTGTCCAAACCTTCAGTGAAATATAGAACAGTGTTTCCGTTTCATTGTCAAAACCTCCAGTGAAATACAGAAAATTATTTCTGTTTCATTGTCCAAACCTTCAGTGAAATACAGAAAAGTGTTTCTGTTTCATTGTCCAAACCTTCAGTGCTATATAGAACAGCGTGTCCATTTATTTTCCAAACTTTTTGTGCTTTACTGGGCAGAGTTTCAGTTTCATTGTCCAAACCACCAGCGCTATACTGAATAGTGTTTCAGGTTAAATGTACAATAGAGTTTCCTTGTTCTTCAGAAATGAAAGTCACACTCAAGTTTTCACACTCACCGCCTCAGTCATGAAGCCCACACTGTGGTTATCTGAGCTCCTATTTCCACTCTAGCTAAAGCGGTTTCACAGGAGGAAAAAAAGCAGCGAGGGACCTTGATGTTTCGGCAGATGCTCCAGTTGACTGAAATGAGCAGGTTCTCTATTACCTTGGTCCTTGGTGGGTAAACTAACATTAGTAACCTTTCACTGGTACTTTTAAAGATGTAACATTTAAAAATGTATGAGTTATTGTCTCTAGGTCTCATCAAATGCGGTATAGCGGACGCAGAGCTGATTATGCGTCCAGTTCAATCCAATGTTTCTCTGAGCTGTGATCAGTCTTCCACATCTGACTCAACTCTGGCCTGGTACCTTCTTAAACATGGCAACATCTCTTTACTGCTATTCAGCCGGAGGTCAAAGATCAACGGTCAAGGTTTGGTTGTGGAATTCAAGCTGGATCAGAGGTTTGAGTCTGTGCATCACTGGAGTCCAGGAGAAGGATGAGGGGGTGTATTATTGTGCAGCTGAGCACAGTGAGCGAGTACCAATATTCGGACAGCCCACCAGGCTA
>SRMA01026899.1:76979-179345 GCA_007224835.1 Danionella cerebrum
ACCGTTACTCACTCACACAAAATGGAAATGATTGGGGATTTCCTGAACATGGCATTTGTGAATGAAAAGTAAAGCTGTTAAAGGCCAACAACAGATGAGTTATATACGTCATGTTTCTTTTTAAAAAAGTTAACTCTATTTAAAAAGTTCATGAAGGTGGAAAGCCTGATTTAAGACATGCAACACAAACAAAGTAATAACACAAATGGCAGCGCTTCCATTTGCTCATATTTGCTCTTAAAAATTTGCTCCACACTTTCTAAATTTGTAATCATTAAACGGCAATTTTACCAAATCACAAAAACACTTTATTGTTCAAAGAGAGCAGAAAGGCAATAAGCTGGCTCTGTTCTCTACTAATTCCACAGAGGAGGCAGCCAGAGCATCTCCACACTCAGAGGGGCTTGTTTGTGTCTAGATTTCAGAAAAACATGTGGATTGAGGTGCCCTTGACCTTCCAGGTAATCAGGCTGTAGGGGAAGCTGTTCACACCGCGCTGAGGGAATTTAGAGTGGGTTTCCTTTTATAGCCACGGTGCATTTCCAAAGGCCCTGTGATGAACACCGTCAATTCCCACACCATCACCGTATACATTTCACATGCACACTATGTGCATGAGTATATCCCTCTGCACATTCAAGTGGAGGGGAGAGAGAAATGTGTATCTTTCTAAAAGAGCTGGCGAATAAATTATTGCAATATTAGAAAGCTCACCGTGTGCTCAGAGGAGAGCTTAATATTCACTCCCACACACTGAATATAACACACTTTCACCATCAGTAATGTGTGTTTGAGTGTACAGCTGGCTCTACTGGGCCAAAGCAATGTGTGCCTTTCTGACATTTAATCAAGACGCTGGGCAGAAATGAAGCCACTAAAAGGCTTGATGGCATAATAGAGTTGCAAATTTGAGAAACCACCTTCTCCATGTACAGCAGCAAAATTGTGAGGCTGCTTTCTTTTGTATAGTTAAGATTCTCTTCATATAAATTGGATTAGGGGATCTGTTATTCACAGTTTGGCCCATCTCCAAGCCCTGCCCTTATAGGAGAGTTCTAGCAATAATAGTTGAAAAAAAAACAGTAAAGTTTTCACTTCAGTACTTTAATACAACCTTCATTCAGTTTCTTGAAACAAAGCAAGACTAAATGGAATGTATATTCTTAAAGTATAAATATAAAAAATCTTCAACAGTTCATTCAGAAGATCAACAAGGACGAAATGAAAATTTGTTTGTAATTGTTTTTGTTTACAGACTTAATTTCTAACTACAGTGGTACCCTGAGATACGAATGCTGCGAGTTACGAAATCTTCGAGAAACGAAAGGTCTCGCGGGAAATATTTTGTTTCGAGATACGCTGTATATAGTTAAACCGAATCTAACAACGAGATATTTAACTTCTAATCTATTTTCTTAATTTATATTTCCAAGTCTGCACATTAAAATTTAAAATAAAAAATTAACTATTTACTTAAAATGTGCTCTGGTGCTCCTATCTCCCAGTGCAGAAAGTGCAAAAAAGGGCTGATACGCTTTAAAACACTTTAAATCAGTTTTAAATCGAGAGAAACATTACGTATAGGTTACTAATAATGTGCTATAACAAATGTTAGAGTCAAGGTGTCGTAAAAGAAATAACGTTTATAACGTGGAAAGTGCTGTTCTGTAGCACAACTTAGAGAAACTCTGTGACGCGTTCTCAGAAGCGCTCTCTCCATCTGTCTGCGCTTGTGCTTGAAACCGTGTTGGTGTCAGTAATTCGTGAAATATCTCGAGAAAGTTAACTTTCATACGTGGTGTCGTAATGTTTTCTGCATCCGTTCCACCTCCTCCGACACATCGCTTCACTCTCAAGGTAAGGTTTCACATTTGTACATATTACATATTTTGCTTGTGTTTTATTCTGTTTTATTATCATTTATTACATAAACAATGTGTAGATTTAAGGATTGAATAAACGTTACTTGATTTTTCTCTGGTTTTCCATTTTTCATCTACTTATTCTGTTGTTTCTGAAAGCCGTTACATGGATTAGACGTTTTACATGTAAAACTTGCTTTGAGATATGAAATTTTCGAGATACGAAAGCCACCCTGGAACGGATTAATTTTGTATCTCGGGGTATCACTTTATTATTGTTGAAAAGTACATTAATTCAGTCTTATTATAGTTGATTAAAGTCCCTGAAGTTGTCACCTCTGATTATCCCATTTGGACAGTCATTGGTTAACTCATACGTCTAATTAGTTTATTATTCACTGGTCCTTTTGAACTTTCTTTCTCTAAATATGAGTTCCTTTTGTGGCCAAAACACCTTAATCCAGGTATTATAGAAGCTTAATTTTAAACCAAGTAGTAACACTTTGAAAGTGAGGTTTAACCTCTTAAGCCCTGAGGCCTATTTTCCGAAAATCCTATACTTTTACTTTTTAAGGCATTTCTCAGCTTTTACAAGGTCTAAACTGCAAATCTTGGTATCAAAATGAAGATAGGTTCTTGGGGAGTGGTGTGGATGAGTTAATTTGACAGTCAAGAACACTGGGTAAGAGTAATTGATGTTGGAATGGCCAAAAAATGAACTCCGCCTAAAAAAAAACACATGTTTCCTCCAATATCTCCTTATTTTACTTATAACGAAGCAAATAAACACAATCAATTGTAACCACTACATGTCAAGGACATCTGTAGCAAGTTTGGTGTTCATACTACAAGAAACTAATATTCTGTAAAGGTTTTGATTGAACAAAGTTCAGGCGTAATCCATGTTGGCACAGTTTGGCACAATAATTGAAATATGGAAAAAATCTTGTCCAAAGCTTCAGCTACGTTAATAGTCTTGTTTTCTTGCTTATGGGACATGATTTCGGCAAAAAAAACTCCTAAAGAAACGCTGTAAAAGGGGGGTAGAGGCTCATTTGCACCATCTTGCTGCGCTTTTGGGAACGTTTCACTCACAAACGCTTTGATGTCGAGCTTCTGCGTGTCCCTACCCCCCCGACCATCTCTGTCCAATCCGGGAGCTCTATATATCACTGGAAAGCTCTGATTCTATGGAAACCAATCAGCTCAACCATTTTGAGACTGACGGATCGCCGACGAATCACACGACGCGCAGCGTGGAGAGACCACCTCTTACGCACGGGGAGTCATTCCATATTTGGTGACGTAATGAGACAACGGAGCAACAGAAAAAATCTAAAATGGCGTTTCCGCTATCGACGGGACATAACAACAAACGGACTTTTATCGCTATGGAAATAACTTTTTGTTGAAAAAACGGCAAAGGTAAGACAAGATTTACATGCTTGCTTGGTTTTCGCTGGCGTTTTTTCGTGGAACTTTCGCTCCCTGCTCTGAAATACTTCATGCAATGTAAATGAGTTGCATATCGCTGGATTCAGCTGGTTGTTAGCTTTCATTTGATGTCATGGTTTTGGTGTTTTCGTTTATATTGTGGATACATATCGCACATAAACAAAAACGTGGTCATGAATTATACTCCGGATATGTTGTTGTTTATTTGCATGGCGTTCGAGCTGTGGTTCACGAATATGAAATTGAATTAGATACGTTTTTAGAGGAGTTTCCGCTGAACACAACAGTATTTAATATGTGTGGGTTATTCTCAGGGTTAGTGAGCTATGAGTGAAAATGTAACGCACAAGGGGGCAAGTCCCCGGTACGGGGGACTCTCGGGCTTAAGAGGTTAACTAGAGGTGAGATATGTTTTTTGGTCATCATCGAAACAAAATGTCGACCCAAGCAGGTTCTCTTGAAAACTTTCTAAAGTTGTCTTTCAAATTCCTCTCATAATTTTCCTTTTTCATATTTCATTCAACTCTAATCGCATTCCCTTTACCAAACAATCTGAAGCATCCCTACAGCATCATAATCCTACCACCGTGTTTCACTGTGTGGACATGCTGTTCTTGGGGTTTCTCCAAATATAGGCAACACTCCTATTGCCAAATGCATCCAGTATTTCCAGTACGCTTCATGCATTCTGTGCATTCCGGTTCTAGTGACTTGGTTTTTTTTTTACATCAATTACAGACTTTTCTTCCTGCCTCTGGACGTTTTGTTCACCACCGTCTCCTTAAACTTCTTGATGATGCTTCTTACCACAGTTCTTGACTCTTGAACTCATATTTATAAGCATTCCAGATTATTTTTCACAGTCTAAACTCACTTCTTTGGTCTTGACGATGGTGCATTTTATTTTACTAGTCGTTTTGCAAGATATTAATCCTCAACTTAGTCAAATTTAAATTCTTAACTCGTGTTTGTTGTAATTATGTTCACATAAGTGTCTCAGATTCAGATGGGAATGGTCTAAATGGTATTATTATCCTCTGCATTCTCAGAAAAAGACTGAAACCAGTGAACAATAGCAGAGCTGGGCTTTAGATGCCCCTGGCTTGGTTCCCTCTGCGTTTTCTTTTTGTTTTGATCCCTTTGCATTCATCAGAGCCCTGTGTGGAGCAGGTGTCGTGTTACTTTCCTGCCACACTGTTAAGATCACCCTGTGTACTCTTCAGATGATGCTTCTCTGTTCATATTTACACAGATAACTGGTACAAACCAACTGTCACTACCTCAGAAACTTATTCTCCTCTAGGAAGTCACTGGGAGGAGGCTTTCACTAGCTTTTAAAGGTCCTTGTGTTCCTTTCACAGCAGCCTCTCTGAAGGCCAGCAGCATTGTAAGCAGCAAACCCCTCATCCAGCCCAAACCACTAGTGGTGCCTCCACCTACGACTAAAGCCCTGATCCTGCAGAGCTTGCCTGTCAACCTGCCAGTTCCTCTGCCTGTGGCTGTACCGGGCATGGAGCAGAATACTTCACCTGGTGAGAAATTTTGCCCCTAGTACAACCATTCTTTCATTCAGCCCTGCTGCGTAAACCACTTAGACAAAGTGTTCAAATAGAGGTCCAGAGTTTTTCCTGGAGGTCCACAACCCTGCAGATTTTAGCTCCTACTTCAGTGCAAGTGCCAGTCAAGCTTTAGTATCGTAAAATAATCCCAGCATGTAATCGATTGTTTCTGACCGCAGTGGTGCTGTCACAATCACTCTGTGTGACTCCCGCTCCAGCAGTGGTCAAGATGGAGCCTGTTTCTCCCAGCATTTCTCACTGCTCCAGTCCCTCCAAGCCTATCGTCCCAGCGACAACACAAACTCACACACACTCCTGCAGCGACATTGACGTGAGTAACCATTTGGGTCTGTTAGTATGATTTCAGATATATCTAATTTGATTCACCATGATCTGCATGATTCATATCTGTTCATTAGGAATCATCGGATCTCTAAATGATTCAGATATGTCTAGTATGTTTCACCAAACAACTATATGACTCACATATGTCTCATAAGATTCACCATGATCAGTATGATTCACAAAATCACAGTATGATACAGATATGTCTAAATGATTCTCCTGATCTGCACGATTCATATCTGTTCAGTATGACTCATCGGATCTCTAAATGATTCAGATATGTCTAGTATATTTCACCAAATAACTATATGACTCACATATGTCTCATAAGATTCACCATGATCAGTATGATTCACAAAATCACAGTATGATACAGATATGTCTAAAATGATTCTCCTGATCTGCATGATGCATATCTGTTCATCAGGAATCATCGGATCTCTAAATGATTCAGATATGTCTAGTATGTTTCACCAAACAACTATATGACTCGCATATGTCTCATAAGATTCACCATGATCTGTATGATTCACAAAATCACAGTATGATACAGATATGTCTAAAATGATTCTCCTGATCTGCACGATTCATATCTGTTCAGTATGACTCATTGGATCTCTAAATGATTCAGATATGTCTAGTATGTTTCACCAAACAACTATATGACTCACATATGTCTCATAAGATTCACCATGATCTGTATGATTCACAAAATCACAGTATGATACAGATATGTCTAAAATGATTCTCCTGATCTGCACGATTCATATCTGTTCAGTATGACTCATCGGATCTCTAAATGATTCAGATATGTCTAGTATATTTCACCAAACAACTATATGACTCACATATGTCTCATAAGATTCACCATGATCTGTATGATTCACAAAATCACAGTATGATTCAGAGATCTAAAAAAAGATTCACCTGATTTGCACGATTCATATCTGCTCAGTATGATTCACAGAAGCTTTATGATTTAGTGAATGTACTGAATTTATATGGTTTAGATATGTCTGATGCTATTAACCTATCTGAATGATTCAGAGCTGTGTAGTATGATTCGTAGAATACCTTTATGATTTAGGTCTGTTCAACTTTATACTTTAAATCTGTGTATGATTCTTTTCTGTGACATTTCACTAATTTCTATACGATTCATTTGTGTTGGAGTTGATTCCTTTAATCTCTACATGATTCAGATCTATTAAATAGTATATTTAAATTAATCTGTGTATGAGTTTGTATATTCTTAGTGAACCCAAATCTAGTTTGTTCTGTATGATTCAAATGATTGCAATCTGTTCTAAATGACTCTCAGAAAGACTTGTATGTCTAACCAAGATGAATCAAATATTTCTGAACAAGGTGAAGGTACTGAAACGGCAGCAGCGCATGATCAAGAACCGTGAATCTGCTTGTCAGAGCCGCAAGAAGAAGAAAGAGTACGTTCAGAACCTGGAGACGCAGCTGAGAGAGGCACAGGAGGAGAATGAGCGACTACGGAGGGAGAACCACAGTCTGAGACTGAGGCTCGCTGGGAAAGAGGTCTGATGCTCACTCACTCATCACACAGAATAAACTAGGGCTTGCTTCAAGAGACTCAAGCGTCTGCTCTGTGTTTCTCAGGCTTCAGAATCTGGCAACCACAAGAGGGCGGTGTGTGTGATGGTTCTATTCCTTTTCATTACCTTTAGTTTCGGGCCTGTCAGGTGAACACTCTCCCATATCACAACACACTCTCCTGAAACATGCATTAAATCAATTACTAAATTGGTGATTCAATTGATTGACCCAGAACTGTGGTTCAAGCTTCTCTAAATGAATCAGTTGTTCACTTGATTCAACCAGAAAAATAGTCTCCTGTTTCTTTTTAGCGAAATCAGTTAGGGAACCAGTGTTTTGATTAATTCACCTTGCACTGTGTTTTCAAGCTTCTCTATAAGTGAATCAAGTGAACCATTGATTCAGTAATTGATTCATCCAGAACTGTAGTCCCAAGCTTTTCTATAAATGAATCAAACGAACCATTGATTCAGTAGTTGATTCATTCAGTACTGTAATCTCAAGTTTCTCTATAAATGAATCAATTGAACCATTGATTCAGTAATTGAATCAAACGAACCATTGATTCAGTAATTGATTCACCCAGAACTGTAGTTTCAAGCTTTTCTATAAATGAATCAAACGAACCATTGATTCAGTAGTTGATTCATTCAGTACTGTAATCTCAAGCTTCTCTATAAATGAATCAATTGAACCATTGATTCAGTAATTGATTCATCCAGAACTGTAGTCTCAAGCTTTTCTACAAATGAATCAAACGAACCATTGATTCAGTAGTTGATTCATTCTGTATTGTAATCATAAGCTTCTCTATAAAAAAAGTCATGTAAACCAATGATTTAGCAATTAATTCATTAAGAATTTTAGTCTCAAACTTCTTTAAAAACGAATCAATCGAACCAATGATTCAGTAATGGATTAATTCTGAACGTTAGGCTTAAGGTTCTCTAAAATCAGTTAGAGAATACAAAAGATTGCATTTGACCAGTTTACTTGTGCTGGTGTTAAAGTGAGGTGTTTGTGCTTCTGCAGCCTGAGGGAGCGTTCACTGGAGGCTGGCCTTCAGGAAGCTGATTCTCTGACAGGAAGACGCCTGCTGGAGTTTGAAGAGCCAAGAGATAGAAACACAGTTCTAAATATGGAGAGGAGAGAAGGAAAGCAATGGAGGAGGAGAGGAGAGATGGAGGAAAGAACAGATGGAACAGGGGAGCGATGGAGGATACAAGCAAAAGAAGAAGAGAAACCATGGAGGGGAGAAGAGGTGGAGAAGACGGAGATACATGCATATCAGTTCAGGTGATTCTCAGAAGACTAGCACACAGAGACACGCACACGAACCGTCTAGAGCGAGTTTTTGTGTGTTTTCAGGAACCAGAGTGGGGAGTTCAGCGAGGAGAAGGACCTTCTCCTTCAGGACATTGAGAGATACTTTTCCTCCTCCGACTGCAGACAATTCAACCGCTCGGAGTCCCTCAGGTCAGTCCGTCACATTCTTCCTGTCGCATCAATTGTTTCTGCACACATTGCCAAAATATACATGAACCAATAAAACGTGTGGATTCAAATGGGCAAATATACAAACTTTACTGTTTTAAAAAGGCCAAATATAATTAATTCCATATTAATTTACATCGTTTGTTTAGCTTGAGGTACGGAAAAGACTACAGATTCCTGTTGTAGTCATGTTGCCGCTGTTAAATTCATATCAAAGGAAAGTCTGAAGATGGTGTTATATTGGTTCAATTAGACCATTTCAAACGTTTTATTCAATTTCACACAAAGTTCAACATTGTACGCTCCCTGCGTTCCAGCCTTTTGTTAATTACGAGTCAGACTGGTGACTTGCTGTTGTGTAGAAGACCAGCATTGACCCCTTCCATAAGGAGAAAAGTTGATAAAAAAAGCTTCTAGAGCTTTACCCCATGCCGTGCAGTCCGAACCATCTGTACTGGGCTATGGAGTAAAAGTGCTGCCTTATGTTGGATTAAATCAAATTTTGCATTTATTTTGGACATTAACGTACCTTGTTTTACAAAGTCAGTGATGGTTTAGGGAACCGTGTCATCTGCTGGTGTAGGGCCAATTTTTTATTTAGCTGTCTGCTAGGAATTTTAGGACCGCTTCATACTTTCTGTTGCCAAAAATCTTTTAGGAGTTGAGCATTTTATTTTGTAGCCGCTCCTGTCTGTTTCGGTGGAGGTTCACATATCCGCTCTTCTGCATTTAGGTTGGCAGATGAGCTCAGAGGATGGGTTCATCGTCATCAGATCAACCGGAAAACGGATGGGAAGCAGAAGCACCTGAAGAAGAGCAAGGTTGCTCAGGTGAGGGACTGGTTCCTCCTCTGGAGCTCTGGGAGAGATGTAGTGTCAATCATTAACTGGTGTGTTCCTCTCCTCAGCAAAAAGCTCCACACAGAAAGACGAACGTCTCCAGGTACCTTCCCATCCAGACGCATCGCTCCCTGGAGAGGTAATAACCAGCTCTTCCCATCATGCACTGCTCTGAATGGTTCATTCACACTCTTGTCTGTGTTTCAGTCAGCTGCAGGTGCTGCCTTCAGCAGAGATCAGCTACAGTGACTTCCTAGACGCCATCGACCGCAGAGAAGACACCTTCTATGTGGTGTCTTTCAGAAGGGTGAGGGCATCACTCCCGGGATCTCACCTGCTCTCTGATGCCTTCACCCATATTAATATCCCTCTTCTTCCTCCTCACAGGATCACCTGTTGCTACCCGCCATCAGCCACAACAAAACCTCTCGACCCAAGATGAGTCTGGTGATGCCTGCCATGGCTATCAACGGTGAGAGAGAGCGACCCTCAAACGAGGTTCCATCAAGATCCAGAATTTAAAAGAATTTGTCTCTCTTCCGTAGAGTCAAGATACAACGCCTCGTCTCCGAGTGGCGGCTACGAGATGATGATGCAGGTGGATTGTGAGGTGATGGACACCCGCATCATTCCCATTAAGTCCTCTGTTGTCCCGCCCTCTCTTCGGGACACGCCCCCTACTCCACCCTCTCACCATCACCATGGTAACCGCAGCCAGCCATCCCCTCGGCGCAGACCCACAACCTACTTCATCAGCCAGAGCTCCACTGTCCCAGAAAACTGAAGAAGAGGAGCTTTTTTTTACCCATCTTTCCTGCTTGGAGCGAAACACCTTGATCAGATAGGGACAAGGATTCTGGATGATGATGTTGATGATGATGATGATGATGATTACAAATCCGATTCAGAAGAAAGGTAGAATTTACAGATTAGACCCTGAAACAAGTGAACAGCTGAAGATCAAGTGGATGGACTGAATATGGAAGTCTCTGAGGAAGACCTGTGTCCTTGTGAATCATCTCCACTGAACCACTCCTCTTTTTCCAATCAATGGAAGGTTTCACTTTAGAGAATGTTCTCGCTCTAGCTAGAGGTGAACAGAACAGAAGAAGAACCCGGTTTCACTCTAGTTCCAGAACATGATCTGCTCAGGTCTGTCAACACCCGAAGGGAACTTCTGACAAGTGTCCTCAAATATGAGAGAGGGGTGCCTCAGACATGCCTTTCGAGGGAGAAGAGGAAAGGATGGTACGGTTGGATAATCATGTAAACTTCCGCTCGTCTTCACACACTTTTTATAGGAGTCACTGAAATGTTAAAATGATGATATGCTTCTGTTAAATGTTGTATAAATGTTTGTTTGATACTGAGATCTACTGTAGTCATGTTGCGTCGTGTAAATAGTGCTTTCTTCGGAGACTGAGGGATTCTGGAGTTGTCAATGAAGGATTTTAATGAAGTGCTGATGAATGACTGGAGAGATCCCCCTGTTTCTGATGACGATGTGTACATTGAACGTCTTTTTTTTTACTTTTTTATTTAAATGAGCTTCTGAAAGAAAGCCTTGGGCGTCTCCGGCCTGTTTCTTTGTTTGTGGAGCAGGAAATAAATTGATCCTTACTCTCCATCATAGATGGATTCCGAGTGGTTTTTTTTATGTAGAGTATTCGATGTTTGAAATATTTAGTAGTATCTTTTAAACTCAAACACCTTTCTATTGGTTTTCTTATTTCTCTTCTTCTTACACTTACACCATGTGTCATTGGAAGCCTCTAAAATTAAAAAAACGACACACTCACTGCCAAGCCTCTTACCTATATAAGCTTACCAAATTAGGATTCTCTAACTGAAATTGTCTAGTACCACCACTAGGCCGAATTCGCACTTGGCATTCATTTCAACAGCTTTTGAACTGTAATGCGTATAAACAAAATTCCACTCTCCTCCCCTGAAAATATTTCTGCCATTTTGAATTTCATGAAAAACATACTTTGAAAACTCCTAAGCTGTCCAATTTTTTATGAAATATTGCGCCGAGCATCTACTACCCTAGCATATTAAAATTTTCGTTGGTCAAAACTTGCGCAATGAACATTATGTGAAACTCGCTAAAATGGTTTTAATGCAATAACTGCAACGCTTTTTTTTGCCTATTTACATCAAACCTAGTGCATGTAGTAACAACTATTATTTGAGCTTGCATGCAGTATTTTAGTGCTCTGCCACCTAGTGATCTGGCGCTATTTATAATATTTAAAAGTTAATTCGGCCTGTATCGCCTAATCGAGTCAAACCAATTTTACCATGTCTGTCTTATTGGCACCAAACAAAGTGTGAGTCATTACCTATAACGGACATATTCAGTTAAATATCTTTTACTTGGTTACATTTTTAGAATATACCATTTTAAAAAAGAATGCAGTACTCAACCAAGAGCAAAAGACCACCCCTTTTTTCCCCGAGCAGCCCTCCCTGCAAGCTCTGGACTCCCAATGCCGGAGACTCTTCTGCTCCTAGAGTTTGTAGTGGAATGTGGCCTTTTATATCATGATTTATGTCATGTGACTTCTTAGAAATCCCCCTCAAAAAGTCCCAGTTGAACCCTTTTCACTCTTGTCCACAGTCTAAATATGGTCCTAAGTCCTTTTGAAATAATTCCGGGTACTAGTTTCCAAGATGTTGAACCAGATCTGATCTAATTTATATCGGAAAGTGGTGTTTTGGTAGTCTTATAGCCAAAGAGTGGGCGGTTCGATCGCTTGTGGCCATGACCAAACCACTTCACCCACAAGGTTTGAGAACAGCAACAAGAAACAAGGTAGTAATACTGCACCAACAAGGTCTCTCCCAGTCTAAAGATTTCAAAGCAGATTGGAGTTTCAAGATCTTCAAGCTAGAAAATCTTCAACAAACACATCAAGCTAGTTGCTCTTCGAAAATTAGAGGTGTCTAGCAGTACCATCAGCTTAGAACCGACAGAAACCAGGTACACCTAGCTACTGGCCGGAGAAGTCTAGCCAGAAGTGGGTATCATGGACGAGTTACGGCCAAAAACCAAACTCTTAGCTGAGGAGTCAAAATCTGGAATATTTGGCTGTAGCAGAAGGCAGTTTGTAAAAGATCTGGAGAGCAGTCCAATAATGAGTATCTACAGGCAACAGTGAAGCATGGTGGAGGTTTCTTGAACATTTGGGGCTGGAACCTACAGCCACAAAACATCCATGGTTAGTTCTCCAAGATGTCAAAATCTGCAAAACACCAAAAATTTGATTTGGTTTAGATTGCTCTCCTTTTTTTTTCATTTTGTTGATGACAGTCCAGTACATTAGGGTTTCTCCATGTTTGTGTAGCATAGGGTTTGTGTGTGTCTTGCTGGCAGTGTGTGTAAATCAGTGCTGAGTTTATAAGGGACGCTGCGCTTGAGCGGGGGATCTTCATCCGAGCAAGGCTCTGTGAGTTCTTCCTCTTCGGTGTCAGAGCTTGTAAAAATAGAAGCTGTTAAACACTGAACGACTCCATGTGTGTTTTCTTTATTCTGAATGAAATGTGGGAGGTGAGGCTTCTCAGCTCCTCCAGATCTTCAAGAATCACATTGCTTGTGATGTGGTGCATTAGTTATGATCTGCTGTTCACTTTTGTATTGTTGGTGACAGGGTATACCCAAGTTGAGTCAGCTGGACCTTGTTACGCTGAATGTGGTAAAAGAGCATGATCATTTCCAAGCCGGGGTCACCTTACTGCAGTGGAGAAGCATGCATCGCTAATGTCAGACAGACACATCAGTCAAGAGGTTTCACCTCTCTTCATCTTCTCTGGAGTGTTTATCTTGTGAGGACTGGAATCCTTTTGCAAAGGGATATCAATCATGATTTAAATCAACCAATTGAAAAATTTGTAATGATCTAAATGTTCTGCTGCTTCTCTGTGGAGGGATATCTGAAAATCAGGCACTATGTCCCTCTCTTGTCCCATCCAGTCAGCTCTGAGAGAAATCATCACTGCATCGTAAACTGTCTGCTCTCTCGCTCTCCGAGGAGTGATACGCTGCTTTCGTTTCTTGATGTTCTTCCAGTCTGTTTGCGCTGTGTAAATGGACATAGCAGAGTTTTACTACAGAGCGGAGTGGGAAGCACAGTAGCCAATAAACCGAGATGAGCTAACGCTTCTGCTTGGATTTAGCTCAAGAGTCGTGTTTATTCTATCACTATATCCCCTGTGTTGTAATGAACACTGTTTCAGTTTCGCCATCCAAATACAGCCATCAGTCTTCCAACGGTGTGCCCATGTTTCAATTTCACCGTGTTCTACACTTAACAGTGTTTCAGTTTCACTGTCCAAACCTTCAACACTATACTGAACAGTGGGGTTTGTAGGATTATAAACAGGTCATAATACAGCAATCAGGTTATCACCAATGTAACATGTAGATTGAAATCCAGTCATGAAATGAGACAGAAACGGCTGTGTAGAAGGCTCAAAACTGGAAGAAACACTATTACCGAGTTGAGGTAGCAGCACTATTGTGAACACTGTTTCAGTTTCACTGTCCAAATATTCAGCACTATGCTCAACATTGTTTCAGTTTTCCTGTCCAAACTTTTAGCACTACACTGAACATTGTTTCAGTTTCACTGTCCAAACTTTTAGCACTACACTGAATACTGCTTCAGTTTCACCGTACAAACCTTTAAAACTATACTGAACATTGTTCCAGTTTCACTGTCAAAACTTTCAACACTATACTGAATACTGCTTCAGATTCACCGTACAAACCTTTAAAACTATACTGAACATTGTTCCAGTTTCACTGTCCAAATCTTCAGCACTATGGTGAACACTGTTTCAGCTTTACTGTCCAAACATTTAGCACTATACTGAACATTGTTTCAGTTTCACTGTCAAAACTTTCAACACTATACTGAACACTGCTTCAGTGTTACCGTACAAACCTTTAAAACTATACTGAACATTGTTTCAGTTTTACTGTCTAAACTTTCAGCACTACATTGAACATTGTTTCAGTTTCACTGTCCAAACTTTTAACAAAACACTGAATACTGCTTCAGTTTCACTGTACAAACTTTTAAAACTATACTGAACATTGTTTCAGTTTTACTGTCCAAAATTTCAGCACTACATTTAACAATTTTTCAGTTTCACTGTCCAAATCTTCAGCACTATGGTAAACACTGTTTCAGCTTTACTGTCCAAACCTTTAGCACTACACTGAACATTGTTTCAGTTTCACTGTCAAAACTTTTAACACTATACTGAACACTGCTTCAGTGTTACCGTACAAACCTTTAAAACTATACTGAACACTGCTTCAGTTTTACTGTCCAAACCTTTAGCACTATACTGAACATTGTTTCAGTTTCACTGTCAAAACTTTTAACACTATACTGAACACTGCTTCAGTTTTACCGTACAAACCTTTAAAACTATACTGAAAATTGTTTCAGTTCTACTGCCCAAATCTTCAGCACTAGAGTGAACACTGTCTCAGTTTCACTGTCCAAACCTTCAGCACTATATTGATGAGCAATTGATTTATTGTCGCAATGGAGAGTTAACCCGAATTCAAAATGTCTAGAATAGATAAACATCAGGCAGATGTGAAACTTTGAGCAGAACCTGGAAGATGTGATCTCTGGTTGTGTAACTTGAGTTCCTCTGGCTCCTCTGTTTACAGCCGTCAGGAACAATTCAGACTGAGACCAGGCCAGGCCAGAGATGTTCAGACAGCCTTGAAGCTGTAAATGAACAGATGTAAAACTTTGCAGAATCAAGGGATGTTCCTCTCAAGCCCTCTGAGGAAAAGAGATCAGTGTTTCAGAAACGAGGTGAAGATAGATTGATGAACCGTTGTATAAACGATAGAACTTGTCACCATGATCTGGAGTAGAGCTCTGTCCAATCATCACCACCGCTACTAGGACTGAAGTATAGATGTCCAGCAGAGGGAGCAGCACTCTCTCCAGTGGTGAATCATCAGAGGAGGAAGCAGTTGCATCCTCCTCTGATGGTTCAATTGTTCCTCCAATGAGAAGTTCCGATGAGAAGCCAGGAAAGAGTCATGGAACAGGTTGAGGGGTTTTATTTGTTTCTTGTACCTTTGATGGTCAGGACAGAGCAGAGAGGGGCAGGATGAAATGAAGCAAACAGAGGAGCATGAAGATCAGCAAAGGAGAAATTGCACGCTCCAACAAGTTTTAAAACCCCAGCGATGACCAAATCAATCCCAGAGTTGAGTTCAAGGATGGGAAATCTCCAAGCTTAAGGCGTAAAAGCCAAAGATGAGTTTAAAACTGGTGATCAAGGATCTTAGAGCATCAGATGTTTTCCACTGAATTGATCAGCCCGATGGGGAGTGTAAAACTGAAACAGCCAAAGAGAGAGAGGCTGCTAGAGTACTTTAATGCATCTCTCTCTCTCTTTCTCGTGCCACTGCTTTTGCATTTTTCCATGTGGTTTGATCTTAAAATGTTGAGCTCATCTTCAAATCTCTTCTGTCTTAGCTTGACTCCGCATGTGTGCTGGAGGCGTGTCGTTAAATTTTCAGGGATCCTGGAGCTTTCGGATCGCAACAGTAAATATTGCTTTGAGAATCAGAGAGAGAGAGAGAGAGACATTCTTCAGGAGTGAGGAAATTTTACAGCTCTCTCTCTTTTTCTGCCTGCCCCTCTTCACTCATTCAGACCTCTTCAGACAGGCATTGACCGGAGAAGCATCAGTCAGTCTGCAGGTATGGATTTCAAATTTACTTTAAAAACGTATGTTTACTCTGATTCAACTCACACTTAATAAATGTCCATGTCTCTCTCTGATTCCAAATGACTCACACTGACTCTTAGTGACAGGCGCTTACTCTTAATAGCTCACACTGACTCTAAGTGACTCAGACTGCATCTTAGTTTTGGGCACTTTTAATCTTTTACAATGACTTACTGGAACTGGGTCTTAGTGACTGGCACTGACTGGCACTTAGTGACTCACACAGATTCTTATTGACTTGCACGGACTATTAATCACTTGCACTGACTTACTGACTGGCACTAGCTCTTAATGACTCACACTGATTTCTAATTGCCTCCACTAACTAAGGAACTCACATTAGTGAACAGCACTGGCTCTTAATGGCTCTCAATGACACCTAGTGACTAACTCTGAATCTAAGTGACTTGCAATGCTTCTTATTGACTAATTGATTTCTTAGTGACTTGCACTGACTCTTAATGACTCACACTCTCTCTCTCGTAGTGACTTCCACTGACTCTTAATGACTCACACTCTCTCTCGTAGTGACTTGCTCTGACTCTTAATGACTCACACTCTCTCTCGTAGTGACTTGCTCTGACTCTTAATGACTCACACTCTACCTTAGTGATTCGTGCTGACTCTTTATGACTCGCACTGACTCACACTGACTCTTAGTGACTATAACTGGCAATTTAAGCTGTCTCTTAATGGCTCACACTGATTCTTAATAATTGTACTAAATCTAAATAAGCACACATTGAGTCTTAGTGACTGGTATTGACTATTAATGACTCACAATGACACATAGTAATTTAATTTGTCTCTAAGTAATTCACACTGACTCTTAATGACTCATACTGATACTAACTTACTGAAATTTTGAAATAAAGGGACTTAGAGTAACTGTTTGTACAGACATCTTGTTCGGTCAGGTTGACTCCTGATGCTCTCTATTTAATCATACTGACTCAGTGTACCTCTTTCTGATTACTAATGACTCATAGAGAATCCTAATAAAGCACACATACTCTTTATGATTCACATGGACTCTAATGATTCAATCGCACTACTACTGTCTCAAAGTTTAATCCGAGCAAAATAACAAGCCCTCGCTAATTGTGTGTCTTTATCACAGAGAATTTATCACAGCTTGAAGAGGTTGTGGAAGGTCAGAGAGTCAAAGACTCGTCTGACAGGAGCAGTCTTCACATCTGTGTTTCACTTCCTACTGCACATCTGTTCAACACCTCGTAATGGTTACGGATTAACCCCAGCTGTTCAACAATCACTGAGGTTTTCTCAGGGGGTTAGCAAAGAAGAGTACACTATAAAGTCAAGTCTTAGATGAACCATGGGGTTCTTTTTAGCGCGTCTGATGATGATTCTAGTTCTGGTTCTGGACTCTGAGGCTCAATCTGTGAAACTAATGATGTCGAGCTCCTGCGAAGAGAAGGATCTAGAGCTGGCAGCTGATTCTCCTCTACTCTTCACACACAAAATCCGCCTCATGCCTGTATATGGTGTTGGATCTGGTTCCACTATGGATGTCTCGGGCCTGCGGGAGAGGGTTGAGCGGCTGGAAAAGGATGTTTCGGAGCTCAGGCAGAAGTGTGGGGAACCAGACGGATGCTGTAGTTCCCAGCAGAGCAAAGGCACAGTACACACACTCCCAACATTCACTGGTTTTCAGTTCAGTGTGACAGTGGTTATGTTTCTGTCTCCTTCCAGGTCTCCTGTGCACGACCGCTGGCCCCGTTACCAGTGTGTGTCCGGATGACTGCAGTGACCAGGGCCAGTGTGTGAATGGAGAGTGTGTGTGTTTCACTGGATTCACAGGGAGTGATTGTAGTATTGCACTCTGCATGGATGGATGCGGTGAACATGGTGTGTGTGTGGATGGACAGTGTGTGTGCAACAGGGGGTACCAGGGATCTGACTGTAACGTGGTGCTCTGCCCTGATGAATGCAGTGATCATGGAGTCTGTGTGGATGGGAAGTGTGTCTGTGATGCTGGTTTCTCTGGATCTGACTGCTCTACTAAGTCATGCCCGGAGGACTGTGGTGAACATGGAGTGTGTGTGGATGGGAAGTGTGTCTGTGATGCTGGTTTCTCTGGATCTGACTGCTCTACCAAGTCATGCCCGGAGGACTGTGGTGAACATGGAGTGTGTGTGGATGGGAAGTGTGTCTGTGATGCTGGTTTCTCTGGATCTGACTGCTCTTCTAAGTCATGCCCAGAGGACTGTGGTGAACATGGAGTGTGTGTGGATGGGAAGTGTGTCTGTGATGCTGGTTTCTCTGGATCTGACTGCTCTACTAAGTCATGCCCGGAGGACTGTGGTGAACATGGAGTGTGTGTAGATGGGAAGTGTGTCTGTGATGCTGGTTTCTCTGGATCTGACTGCTCTACTAAGTCATGCCCGGAGGACTGTGGTGAACATGGAGTATGTGTGGATGGGAAGTGTGTCTGTGATGCTGGTTTCTCTGGATCTGACTGCTCTACTAAGTCATGCCCGGAGGACTGTGGTGAACATGGAGTGTGTGTGGATGGGAAGTGTGTCTGTGATGCTGGTTTCTCTGGATATTACTGCTCTACCAAGACCTGCCCGGGTAACTGCAGTGGTCGCGGTCGGTGTGTGAGGGGTCGATGCATTTGTCGCCGTGGATTCGCAGGATCTGACTGCAGCCAGTGTCAGTCTGGCTTCACTGGAATGAACTGTGACACTGGTGAGAGAACCAGCATAAATCTCAGCACAACACATTCTAATGTATAATACAATATAACCAATGATAATCCACTGAGCTTTCTACCTCTCTATGTGTAGTGCTGGTGAGTGTTTCTGGTCTGGGTACCAGAGAGATCACTGACTCGTCAGTAGTCGTGTTCTGGACACCGCCTGCAGAGCCATTTGACTCGTACCAGATCATCTTCAGCAGCAGGGCAAGTAAACACACTCGTGTACAGGGATTCTGGGGAAGTACAGTACCACATGGGATAACGAGAGAAACTGAGACAGATGTGGAGGAATCTTGTTTCTATAGCAGGGAAAACACTGAAAAACACTGATTCTGCCAGAGAGATGATTTCACTCACAGCTGCCATTGGATGAGAGGGAAAAAAACTAATGACAAGAAGTTCATTCACTCATGGAGGCACCCGGCGCCCATTTAAATGGTCAATTAGTATTTCTTCCAGTTTTCTGAAAAATATATTTTAGTGTCACAGTAATGAATGTCGTAACACAGCTGGTTTAGGGTTTCAGTAGGATGCCAGCCTGATGTAGGGCTTGTGTCTGCATAAAAATACTAATGGTTTCCACTGGTGGAAAGTAGAGTATTATATTAACCCCTGCTGCTGTAATTTTTATGGTGTTTGCATGTGTGTATGGATTTTACTCAGTTAGCAAAATTAAGTAAATTAACAAAAGAAAATTCAAATTAATATTTTGTGTGACCACCCCTTGTTTATATTAATTATTGAGGTTTTGTATAATTATAGTCAGGTGCATGATCACCCCATTATACCAAACATTTTCTAATGATCACCATTGTCACTCATAGGTTTAAACCCAATCATTAACTGATACAGAAACAGCTGTGTGAGATGGGTTAGGAACAGCCGAAGTCTGCTCCCAAGGTGAGGTTGAGAAAGAGGTTTTCTCAATTATTCTTAAGTGCTAGAATAGCCCAGGTACACCATTTTACTGTCCTACTGTCCTACTCTGGTAGGAAGGTCACACCTCTGACATAGAAACTGTGGTACAGAAAAATGCCTACAGGTGCCCTTGACTTGTATCAAAATGGGAAACACTTGGGTGTAGAAGAAGTGCTGTAGAGCCGTGCAATAATGAGTTTCTGCAGGGAACAGTGAAGCATGGTGGAGGTTTGTTAAACACTTGTGGTAGCCCTTCTGCACACTGGAGTTGGACATTTGGTTTGGAATATTGGTGTTCTCGATGCTGGGAAATATGGGAAAAATGTACTCTGAGTTACTTTGCAGCAAATTAAATAAAACAATGGAGAGTCTAGTCAAGCAGCGTGAGTAAATGCATTCCACCTCACTCTGTTTAGATTGATCCAGATCAGAAACTGGTTTCCAGTGTGAGTGGAAGACTGAGCTCTTACACACAGACTGGACTTAACTCTGCAGAGGAATACACCGTCTCCGTCGCTGGGGAACGGGACGGAACCATGGCAACTGCAACCACAACAACCTTCACCACATGTAAGAACAACAAAAACACCCCATTAAAAACATTTCACTTAACCAATCAGATTTGAGGACTTCATTTTCTTTCCTTTTGCTGTGTTTGGATCTTTGACTTGTTTGTTGAATTGAAAACTACTACAATCCCCAGAATCTTCATCAGCCAATAGGAATAGAGCATCGACCAAGCACTTGACAGCTTGAGAAACATTAAACATTCCCCTCCAGAAGATTATAAAATGTTGCTTGATGAGTCTCGATTTCTGCAGTGACATTCTGATGGTAGGGTCAAAATGTCTGCCTAATATGAATGGTTCAGGCTGCAGGCAGTGTGTAATGGTGTGGGGAATATTTTCTTGCCACACTTTGGGCCCCACAACCTACCTGAGCATTGATGCTGATGATGTCCATCCCTTTATGACCACAGTGTACCCATCTTCTGAAAGAGTTCACTGTACTCAAATGGCCTCCACAGTCACCAGATCTCAATAGAGAACCTTTAGGGTGTGGTGGAACAGGCGATTCACATAATGATTGATGCTACATAACCCAACCTCTCTTGAGAAATGTTTTCAGTGCCTTGTTTAAGTCAAAAGGGGGTCCAACCTGGTTCAACTAGCAAGGTGTACCTAATAAAGTGGCCAGTCAGAGTATGTGCATCCTGAGATAAAAAGCCTTTTCTCTTGGTCTGAACTCTACTTCTGTCCCTGTTGACGTTTTACACTCTCCTGATTGTTTTATCAGCTTGTTCCATCACAGAGAAGGAAATACAACATTTTCCTCCAGCAGTTTTCCATTCGATGATCAGTGGATGAAAACCTGCTACCGTACCAGCAGCTCTGGATTATTACAATAAAAACATTTATCTGCAAGTTTGGTTATCTAAGCTGTTCCGATGCACAAAATGAACATTAAATGCATCATCTGATAATCCTTTGTTCAGCAGCTCAGTCCTTCTGTGCGTTCTCTCTCATCTCCAGGTTGAAGAGAGCATCATCGTAACCCTGCAGTGTGTGAGGGAGTGTGTTCTTGATTATGGTAATGATGTGTTTTGTGCTGTGTGTGTTTCTTGCACACGTTTCATGTGTGTATTTGTAAATACACACTGTATATATGTCTGGACTGCACATATATATAAAACACTCATGTGTGCAGTGGGATGACAGCAATAGAAACACTGGAGACAAGCTGCTTTCACTGCTGTACATGAGATCAACAAGCTTAGCCCTCATGCACACTGACATTGATGCATGTTTTACCACTTACCCAGTGGCTCACATTCAGTTCATGGCTGAGAATTGAACCCAAAATCTTGGTGTGGCTAACACATGTTTTCAGGAACATTATCAGGAATGTCTGTATCGATCTGTTTCAGGATTAGCAGATGTGTATGGCTCAGGGTTGCCTGAACTGTACCACTGCTGAATATCAAATATCTTTTATTGATTTTAGTACCGGACGCTCCGAATGATCTGCGGGTGATGAACGTGACAGACAGTAAAGCTCTACTGACTTGGAGACCGGCACGAGCTAACATTGACCTCTACATAATTACATACAGTCCTGAGAACGGTGAGTAGTGTCTTCTCTGCCCTGTACAAACACATCGAGCACCTTAGAATTGAGCCAGTTTGCTTTTGCTTCATTCAAGGATTTATTATCGTTTACATTTTTAGCTCCAGGATCAGTAGCAATCCTGAAAGTGTCAGGAAATGTATTTGAGCAGCAGCTTCAGGATCTTCAGGAGTCAACTCGGTACAGAGTGAAGATACAGAGTCAGAGAGGAATGAAGAACAGCTCCAGCTCAGAGACTGAGTTCACCACCAGCACCGGTCAGATTTATTCTGATTCTGATTCGCTTCCTGTTTCACGTTCATATTCAACTTATACTCAAATTAAATTTTGCAATCATACTCTGATTCACATGCTGTTTTACATTCAGAATCTTGCTCTGATTTACATTCAAAGTCATCATTCAGGATCTCAATAAAATGATCCCCCATATGTATATCCAGAATTCTACTCAGATTTATGTTCAGAATCATAATCTGATTCACATTAGAATCTCACTTTAAATCGTCTCTCCATGATTACCGTCAGAATTATACTCAGATTCTCTCCGATACTCATTTAGAGTCATTCACATTAAGAATGTCACTCAGATTCACATTCAGAATCGTAAACAGATTCTCTAATTTATTCACACCTAGAATCCTACTTGGATTCACTTTGATTCATGTTCAGAATCACACTCCCTTACTCACATTCAGATTCATTCCATGATTCACATTGGAAATCATGCTTGGGTTCAGTCTCTAATTTCTTATTCACTCCTTGATTCTCGTTCAGAATCTTGCTCAAATTTACTCCCATAAACATATTTTGATTTATACTGATCCACACCCAATATTAAGCCGTAATAAGATATAATCTCTGATTCACCTTTAAAACCAAATTATGGCGTATACTCTTTAATTCCTATTACACATCACAAGTCCACCAGCTCCAATTCTGTTTCATATTCATACTCTCACTACCTGGATGAGTCATTTTAACCTTAAATTTCACTTGATTGAAGGTTACAAGCACTAACCTTCTTTTTTACTCGCTGTAGATTCTTCCTCTGACTCACTGTTGCCTGTGCTCCTCAGGTTCCATTAGAGCTGTGGAGTCACCTCAGGATCTGAAAGCCTCTGCGGTAACTCCTAGGACTGCGGTTTTAACCTGGAAACCTCCAGCGGTAGCCATCACTGGATACAAGCTGAGATACCAGTTTGACCAGCAGAACTCACAGGTCAGCAACATGCTCTTAAACGCTGCAGGTGGAGACTAATGGATCGATGGATGGTGAATCTAATGTGAAAGTGTCCCCAGGAGCTGATTCTGGGTCCTTCGGTGACAGAGGTGAAGCTGAGGAAGCTCACTCCTTCATCCTCATACACTGCCCATCTATGGCCAATACGAGACCAGCAGGAGCTGAGCTCAGCACACACACTCTTCACCACAGGTAAAGTCTTCTATTTTAAGTCCAGACTACACCCTATAGATGGGCTACTCGATAGTGGGTGGGGTAAATCCCAGTAAAGTGGTACTGCTCTAGACCAAGCACTTCTCCCTAGGATAATATATATGGTTCCTCAAGGAATTTCCTCTTCTGGTTATAATTATTTCTCCCTGTTTTCCTTAGGGAATCTTCTCTTCCCATTTCCTGTCGATTGTTTGGAGGAGCTTCAGAATGGAGGTGAGTCTGGAACAGTCGAGGTGTTTCCAGATGGAAGATCCGGAGAGCCCCTGAGTGTCTACTGTGACATGGACTCAGACGGAGGAGGATGGATTGTGAGCCAGAGATATTCATGCAGATCCTTAAGGATTTGATTCACAGATACACAGTAAAGATGTTGTGAATCCGTTCTATCTCTCTGCAGGTGTTCCAGAGAAGAAAAGATGGAAAGACTAGTTTCTTCCGGGGCTGGAAGGAGTATAGCAGTGGCTTTGGGGATCTTGATGGGGAGTTCTGGCTTGGTGAGGGTCACAGGATACTCTGTTTTGAAATGCTGAAGCTTTGAAACACAACAAGAGGGAGGGGGCACTTCCTGATATCCAGATCCTGTGTATCTGTGTATAATGCAGGGAACACAGTGCTTCACAAGCTGACCCTAAAGGCCCCTACAGAGCTCAGAGTTGACCTACGAGACAAAGAACAGGCTGTATACGCTCAATATTCCTCCTTCAGCATTGATAGTCCCAAGAAACACTTCACTATAAGGCTCTCTGGGTATTCTGGGACGGCCGGTGAGGATCAGATCATACTACAGGTAAACTGACTCCAGCTTGTGGTTAATGTTGCTTTGTCTCTATATATGTGCAGGTGACTCTCTGCAGTACCACAATAACCGGCCATTCTCCACACATGACCGTGACCCAAAGCCTTTCATCACCCGCTGTGCCATGTCCTACAGAGGAGGCTGGTGGTACAGGAATTGCCATGAAGCCAACCTCAATGGCCTCTACAACACATTCACAAACCATCAGGTGAACATACCATTTTTATGTTCCTAAAACATACTTGGTTACTCGTAATTCTGGGCGTGGTAGTCACTTTTGATGGAACAAAGCCACTCAGAGAGCTGTGTGTACTACTCAGGGTGTGATCTGGACAGCTTGGAAAGGAAAAGACTTCTCCATCCCCTTCACTGAGATGAAGATTCGAACAACAGTTCGCAAGCCTTGAGGATCCCAGGGGAATTCTTTCTCTCTACACAGAACGGAAGTCATCGGAAGTTTACTGTACTGCGGATATAGAAAAGTTATCATTTCTATCTTAAAGAGCATTTGAATATTATAATGAACATGTTTTTATGATAATAAAGTACATTATGTGACCTATATTTATCTATTTCCAATGGCATTGTTGTCTGTAGAGCACAGACAGATGCAGTGATATCAGCAATCCTTCAGATTTGTAATACCCTACTATGTTAGGGGTAAGATACACCAACCCAGCTCTTTCACTTAGGGTTAAGAATATTAAAACATTTTGTCCAGGTTTCCAACATTTTGACCCAGTATTCTGTTAAAGATTTGTGAAAATGGATCTTTTGGAATTTTTTTTCACCACATTTGTCCTTCAACTTGTTACAGGTACAAGAACTGATGTTAATTACAGCTCTTGCAGCTAATTGTATGTATTCTTTTGACATCTCTTCATAAATGTGTATGATTTCTTAATAGAACAATTGTTATGTTCTTTGTGATTCAAATGCCTTTTTGTTTAAAATTAAACACCACATTCACCATCAACAAATTAAAGACACTATAAGAGAGTCCAGATGCCCTAATTGGTTAAACGATAATGAAGGATGAAGCCAGAATCCTCCTCAATCCCGATTGTGCTTCTGCGTCCATTCCCAAATTTCCAATTCAGAGGAACCACATTCCTGCCTAATGAACGTAGCACGGCTTTCACAGAGAAGTCGTAACCCTCCGCGCATTCCAAGCAACACTCTTTAGATCATAACATCCTATAGCATATGTAATGTGTTTATTATTGAGACTTTATTATTTGTGTTATTTTACTGTGCATGTGTAGTGTTATAACCAGGGGTTGTTTTTGGACTGACTGACACACTCTAGTTTTTCAGACGCGCAAGGATATGTGAACCGCATTCTTCCTCATATAAACCCTGCTTCGAGCACCGCCATTTTAAGTGGATCATTTTTTTTTATCAGAACGTGTATTATTTTTAAGGGAAACTACGGGAATTTTAGAGGCCCCTGTCCAGACGTGGACGGATTAATCAGGAATCCAATACGTTAATCCGGTGTCCTCGGCGTCTACGGATCAGGTGAGATATTTGAAACCGATTGGCATTAATAACGAGAGGTTTACCGGGAACGGTGAAACATTTCACCGCTGGATTCACCGTTTCATACAAAATGCGTGATAACGTCGACCTCAAATCTTACTTTGGTCAGACTATTTTATTTTCATATTCTACTTAGTCTAATTTATGTTATTTTGATTCATTCACCAATGGTCGCCGTTTTGTGGTGAATCACAGCTAACGTTAAAGTTATCGTTAGCGCGAGGGATAGCATCCCGTCCTCTACTGAAGCTAGAGCTACAATCCAAGAATAGAAGAAAGAATTTTATAAATTTAAACTATTATGAACGCCAATCTAAGTAATATTCAGGTTTTTATGTGTGCGGTTTGTTTGTTTGTTGACCTTTTCGGGTGTTGTGTTTTTTTAGGCCGTTTCTTTTTGGATTTCTAAATTAAAAGAAGTCAAATATGTATTAATAATGATGCTATATTGTCATTAATAGTACCCGTTCTTCTACTTAGTCAATATGTTACTGTTTGTAAGGCTGCTTGGTCAACATTACAGTGCAAACATTACAAATTAATTTGCTGAAAATGTTTTCTATTGCCAACTACATTTAAATTTTTTTTTACTTTATTATCTGTGTAAAAACAATGTTTATTCTTGTAAAAACCATCCTCCATGTTGTGTTGATTAGCAAAGCAGGATGGACGATGTTGCTTGGTCGGTTTTCATTTTAAACAGGACCCATTGATCATGATAATTCTGAATTGATTCCCAATTCCTTTAATTCTATGACTATGCAATCTTTTTTCTCCTATGTGCTTTTCATTTTAATCAGTTTTAAATCATTTTAATCATTTTACTTAAGCATCTATCAACAGATACAAACAGCTAGCCAATTTTATAAACAAAACTTGGGGCTAAATGAATCATATAATGAATGTTTGTGGTTCTCCTGCATCTGAGTGTTTTCCACAGACAGAAACTCATCTATCGTCAGAGTTGTGGGCGACCTTTCCGCCATTGTGGAACCGGAGACCAGTAAACCCTTCTGTGATTACAGTGATCAGTGTTTCTGAAGTGTGGAAATTACCTGCAGAGTCGGCAGACAAACATCCTGTGTTTCCTCTGAGCCCCAGTACTTCCGATGTTTAATCAGTAGAAACTTAACTGGGGCCCTGAAAAGACAGTGTTTCACTGAATAATACCCAATACATATGGATTATTAATCAGATTTATCTCAGAAATTGGTTGTATTTGACAAATAACTTGTTTTCCAGTATGTTCTAATAAATTAGATTTTTTTTTCTGTTGACTTTCTGTTTGGCTCCCATTTTAAGAATTAAGTTGAGGCTCTGGTAGGAATAAACCCTAAAAAGAGGTAAACCATGGCTTTGATGACCAACCTGGAACTACTTCAAAGATGTATAAACTTTATGTTGAATATTTGGATGAAAATAGGCTGAAAAGGCTACATCATTTGTATAGAAAGTTAAATGTAAAACATTATTGGTCACATAATGACTCCGACAACGCACTCCTGCAGTGTCGAATAAGGAACTTGCACCACAGTATTACATCCCCATCAGAGCCTCTTTTTTTCATTCTTAAAATGGCAGCTGTGAAATATTCAAATAGAGGGGTTATGCACATGATTTGATGGTACCTGGAAGCTATTGAGCGCATGTTAATATACTTATTGATGTGCTAGCGGCGTATGAGAATTTAATGCTCTTTTTTGCATCTAATGGTATGAGGTTGTAGCCTGCACAACTCTGTGATTCTGTTTGAGTAATGATATTAACTAAAGAAAGCATAGCTAGCTAATATTCTGTTTGATTGAATTAGCGCATATAGGCCTGTCCACATACAGCCATTATGTCTGTGGGTGTCTTTGCCACTTTAAGGCAAATTAACTTTAATCTATGACCAGCGGTTGAGGCTTTTAGTCTGCCTTTAAACTTTGTTTTGAGTATTTTTCCGGGTGTTTAAATCAGAAATTTATAGATGTCATGAAATCCAATTTTTGGCCTAAGCCATGTCCACAAAATACTGGAAATCATGGGCATCATACACGTGTAATCTGCTCTTGTACTGTTGTCGTCAGTTTATTATTTAACAAGCTAATTAAAAAGCTTAGCTTGCCTTGAGCTCGTCTTAACAGGATACAGTTAGCAAAGCCTTAACAAAGCCTTTAAAAGTCTAATCCTCTAGTCTTCTTTCACTGACCCTACAGTGTTCTTATACGCCCTCTTTGTCAATGCGATCGGTGTCTGTGAGGAATTCTGAGAGCGTGTCTGAGTCTGCTAGTGGTGTTACTGTTGATTGTATGCTGAATTAATTCCAGGTCAGTTTCACCACGAAGGCTTTACATAAATGCCCAGTGCAGCCCAAACTCCCCACTCTCCCCCTCACTCATTCACCTGGCAGGGCTTCAGAGCACTGGCCGCCAAAGCCCTCACTGCTGGGCAGTGACTGGAGCTCTGTTCAGTCAGGGAGGGATCCGCTCTGGCTCCAGGATGTTATCATGATCATTGCTTCCTGTGAACTTGGTCACTGAATGCAGCTCTTGTTTTGGAGGTGCCCCTTTGCTTGCTAGTAGAGTGTTGAGTATATTGATTCCATCCAAAGTCAATAGTTCCACATTTTACATGTATTATAATTAACTAGAAACTACCTCGAACTCTGCTGGAGTGTCTCATGATACAGTGATTCTAGAACCCTGTCTCATGTGTTTATTGGAGTCATCAGTGTTTGCCTTGATGTGAGGCTGTGATTGCTCTGATCATATTGATCAGCGATATCTCTGATGCTGCGGTTTGTGAAACGAGCCAAAGTGTCAAGAACAGAGGGTCTGTTATACATGCAACAGAAACATAAGAGAAAAATTCTTTACTCCCAATGCAGTTATTTCCTCTGTTAGTACTCTTAGCATTTGTGTGGGTAATTAAGCTGCTGGAGGTAGCGACTGGAAATGTAGCTCGGATTGAGATGCAAACAGGTTTTAGGGAATCTTCTGTAACTGCCCAGAATCACAGGCAAATCGGGATTTGTGCATGTGAGTGACCAACAAAAAATGTGAAATACCAAAGAGTTGCTCAGAGGATGGTTTGAGATAAGTATCCCGAACCAACAGTCACAATTTGGCAGTGTGAAAAGTGTTCTAACAGGAAACTACATCAGTGATTACCTGCATTTCCAGGGCAGAGGAGATACAGTTTCAATTCAAAATATTATTTGGACCCACGAAATAATAGACCCCCCCCCCCCTTTTAAATCTTCTGGAGTTCTTGAGTTGTTTCTCAATCATTCTTTGACTGATACAACTTCTAATTGTATTTCGGAATTAGTTCTTTGATCTACCTAGATTAAAGCTTGAGTTTTCAACACCATGGAAGTCCTTGTTCTCGAAAGCATGGTTTATAAAGGAGTACAGAGCCATGATGTAACAGTTTTGAGGAAATGCTGTCAATCTGATCTTCAGGATGTGATTCGTGGTGACACTACTTTGTTTTTGAGGCCGTGTGCTTCCTGAGCGCAAGCAGAATATTTTAGAGGAAATTGCGATTCATCAAATTTGAACAATATTCTCAGAGTGAAGCTGAGCATTTGTTAATCTAAGCATGATCTCGGATCTTGTATTCTGAGCATTGACTAGTTGCTGAATGATTAAAAGATTGGTGGAATATGATTGCAAGAGTTAGAAATAACAATCCATCACCTAAATATTGACTTAGTTTTTGAGTTGTTTATTGATGTGGGTCTTTCTTTGTCCATCACTGATGCTCATTGGCTGAATGAGTTAGTCAGATCTCCTGGTGTGACTATTTTTATATTGGTGGTTTGGTCAGTTTGTAATTTTAATGAGCTGCAGGATGTATCTATTGGTTTGTCCAGGCTGGTGATGCCTTTTTTTTTTTTAAGTTTTCTATCTGAGAATAAAGCCTTGTCCTGTTTGTATTGCTAGCACTGAATTTTGAGCCAACACCTTGCTTCTTTTTGAAGGGAGTGTCTCTTCAGTGTTCAGGGATTTACACATTATTCATAATCTACACAAAGTTTTGCTTGTTTTAAATTGTTTTTAGTGTAATAATAAAGATTTAGTGCCTTTTACCATTGTACTTTGGTGAGTGAAGAGCCGGGTGACATCTGACAAAATAATTGTATAGTGACCACATCACTTGAAAATAGATAGTAAGGGTGTTTCTATTTGCTATAAAACAGGGTATTTTGCCATTCATTGCAGTCTTTATTTATTTATTTTTTTTTATTATTTTTTTGCTCAGGTTTGGAAGCTGCTCAGACCGCTGAGGGATTTACTCAAGTATGGCCACACAAGGTCAGCGCCTCCAATCATGACCTCAATGCTTGCAGACTGAGCCATTGGTATCAAAATAGGTGTGTCTTACTCAGTCTTGTCTGTGCTCTGTGCAGCTGATCTGATGGAGCTGGACCTAGCTCTGGAGCCAGACCGGAAGGCTGCTGTTGCGCACTGGCAGCATCAGTCCTATCTGGACTCGGGCATAGTCTCTGGAGCCACAACCACCGCTCCTTCTCTTTCTGGGAAAACTGCAGCAGAGGATGAGGAGCTGGAGAACCAGGTTCTGTTTGACTGGGAGCAGGGCTTTGGACAGCCCTTTACACCTGAGCAGGTCACAGGTAACTCTCCGCTTACATTAGGAACTTTTCATTTAAATTTTCTTCATTTAATTATTGTATATTTTATGTGATTGTGCTTGTTCTCTTTGGACTAGATCTGGAAGGCCAGTATGCCATGACACGGGCGCAGAGGGTTCGTGCCGCCATGTTTCCAGAGACTTTGGATGAGTCTGCTCCTGTAGACTCCCCACAGTTTGATCCTGCTCACCCCACTAATGTTCAGAGGCTGGCCGAACCATCTCAGATGCTCAAACATGCCGTGGTGAACCTAATTAACTATCAAGATGATGCAGAGCTCGCCACCAGAGCCATCCCAGAGCTCACCAAGCTGCTCAATGATGAGGACCAGGTGGTCGTTAGCAAGGCAGCAGTGATGGTGCACCAACTTTCCAAGAAGGAGGCTTCCCGGCATGCTCTCCTGCGTTCCCCTCAGATGGTCTCTGCAGTGGTCAGGACAATGCAGAACACTGGAGATGTGGAGACAGCCCGATGCACTGCGGGTACCCTCCACAACCTCTCCCACCACAGGGAGGGACTGCTGGCAATTTTCAAGTCTGGAGGCATCCCGGCGCTTGTTAAGATGCTGGGGTGAGAGTTTGATTATGTTGATATCCAGAAGAACAGAGATCTTACAATAGATGAGCATTTAGACTTTGGTTCCTTAAATTGATGTATAACCCTCAAAGTCTGTCTGAGGCTCTTTGTTGGGCCTTTATTCAGTGAATGAGAACGAGAATTTCAGTCTCTAGTGGTTTGTGCTCTTTAAGAGTTATGACTCAACTCTCAATAATCTGCTCTTGATTTTACCCTTTGCTATAAACTTGGAAGTGGTGAGCAACTGTTTAACGCAAATCACTACAAGGGCCAATCACCACAGATTAAGCAAAATATATACCAAACTACATTAAACCAAAAGTTAATTGTTAATACATGTGAGAGTATAAAGAATACTGGTTGCTTCCCCAAAACTGATTATTTGTTTTGCTATGTATAATGTTTACGAGTTGCCTAGCAACAAGCTGCATTGTGATTGGTCATACGTGTTTGTCACTTGCAACGTCTGGGAAATCGAAAGATAATTTATGCCTTTTCGCACTGCAAAAATGTTTTTAATGTAAAAAGGGTCAGGAACATGTGTTTCCTGTTTGATTTTTGTTTTTTATTTATTTTTTTTTATAAAGGCATGTTAAAATCGTACCCGATGTGTTAAAACATTTACTCACAAAGGGTAGATTTGGTGGTGTTTCGGGGTTTTTTCCTTGCATCTTTAACATGAGCTGAAGGACCAAATCAGAAAGTGATTGATGATACAGATGGTAATATTTCTGCACCTCTTCGCTTCATTCAGCAGAGGATAAAGATTGGCAGATGGCTCTATTTAATTAGATCTGTGAAAATAAATACTACTTGTTAGAATTTATGAAAAATTAATGCAAGATATGCATGGAAGCTTTGTCAAAAGCTCCAACATAACTGATGCAGATTTATAAATTAGGCTTCAAGATAGTTTTCTTTCCTTGGTGTCTTTTGAGCACTGGAAAGATCTCTTAGATTTTAATATCTTGACTTGTCTCAAAAACATCATAGATTTGAGCAGTTTGACTTTAATTGTCTGAAAATCTATAGATTTTCTTTTTTTTTTTTTCCTCTTCTAATCCCATTTTTCTTCTGTGGTCACTAGGTCTCCAGTGGACAGCGTGCTTTTCTACGCGATCACCACGCTCCATAACCTGCTACTGCATCAGGAAGGTGCCAAGATGGCAGTGCGTCTAGCTGGAGGACTACAGAAGATGGTGGCGCTGCTGGGAAAAACCAATGTCAAGTTCCTGGCTATTACTACAGACTGCCTCCAGATTCTGGCATATGGGAACCAGGAGAGCAAGGTAGATCAGGGAAATGCCTTTGTGTTTTGGTTACTCTAATAACCCAGGGATTCGGTGATGCTTTGGTGCGTTCATAGCTCCATATATCATGGATCACCTTGTGCACTTTAAATCTTTTATGATTTTGGGAGCTTTTCATCCT
The DNA here is from genome assembly GCA_007224835.1 of Danionella cerebrum. Classification (NCBI taxonomy): domain Eukaryota; kingdom Metazoa; phylum Chordata; class Actinopteri; order Cypriniformes; family Danionidae; genus Danionella; species Danionella cerebrum. The sequence continues at coordinate 109,078 of SRMA01026899.1, forward strand.
ACTTTAAATGATTACAGGTCCATCAATGCCTTTCTGAGCTTGTAAACACTTCCGAAAATGCTGCTTTTTTTGCTTATTTAATGCTGTTTTGTGGAATTTCAGCTGATCATCCTGGCAAGCGGAGGACCTCAGGCTCTGGTTAGCATTATGATGACCTACAGCTATGAGAAGTTGCTCTGGACCACCAGTCGAGTGCTAAAGGTTCTCTCTGTGTGCTCCAGTAATAAGCCTGCCATTGTGGAAGCCGGTGAGAACATGCTCAGTCCTCACTTCATAGCTAACAGTCCATAAGGGATGCTTTGCACCAAAGAGGATTTTTACAGCCTGTGTCTCATCTTACGGTTGGTGATCTGTTGTGAATATGAAGTGTTTGTGTTCACTCTGTGCTTCAGGAGGGATGCAAGCCCTTGGTCTCCACCTGACCGACCCCAGTCAGCGTCTGGTTCAGAACTGCCTCTGGACTTTAAGAAATCTTTCTGATGCTGCCACTAAGCAGGTTTGCCCTCACGAACATCTCTTGGTTTCAAAGAATGCCACTTTGACTGGTTCTTCAATTTTCTGCAGGAGGGCATGGAGGGTCTGCTGGGAACACTGGTTCTCCTACTCTCCTCTGATGACATCAATGTGGTGACCTGCGCAGCTGGAATCCTCTCCAACCTCACATGTAACAACTACAGGAATAAGCTACTGGTGTGCCAGCGGGGTGGTATGGAGGCTCTGGTGGGCACAGTGCTGAGGGCAGGCGATAGAGAGGACATCACTGAACCTGCAGTGTGTGCCCTCAGACACCTCTCCTCCCGTCATCAGGAGGCAGATGCTGCGCAGAACGCGGTCCGGATGCACTATGGCCTCCCAGTGGTGGTCAAGCTGCTCCACCCACCTTCTCACTGGCCACTCATCAAGGTGAGAAAAGGAAAGAGATACTCGGAGAACAAAATCTGCACTGAGATTGATCCATTCTCCTCTGCTCTTGCAGGCCACAGTTGGTCTCATCAGAAACCTGGCACTGTCTCCAGCCAATCATGCGCCTCTAAGGGAGCAGGGAGCAGTTCCACGCCTGGTGCAGCTGCTGGTGCGAGCACATCAGGACACACAGCGCAGGACATCCATGGGAGGCTCTCAGCAGCAGTTTGTGGTAAGCAGTTGCAGACACGAGCAGATCCTCATGTCTCCCCTGTAGACAGAACACAGAGTTTTGTTTTTGCCGGTATTGGGAGAAATGCTGCACTTTTAGGAGGGTGCCTTAATCACTTTTCAAATGCTTTTCATTTAGGAGGGAGTTCGTATGGAGGAGATTGTCGAGGGCTGCACTGGTGCGCTTCATATCCTGGCCAGAGATGTTCACAACCGCATTGTGATCAGAGGACTCAACACAATCCCTCTATTTGTCCAGGTACCAACTGTCATTCATTTCTAAGGTCTGAGCAGAGAACAGCTTTTCAAAATTGGTCATCGCTAGCACATGAATGGGCTTTGTCCACCCACTTCGCAAGTTTTGGGTACTAACATCATCTGCATACCCCCTGCGTACAATTATGTAGCTTATATTCAGGCTGTAATCATTCTATTAGGTGTTTATCTTCGTTTTCTTTTCTTATAGCTGCTGTATTCTCCAGTGGAGAACATCCAGAGGGTGGCTGCAGGGGTGCTGTGTGAGCTGGCGCAGGATAAAGAAGCAGCAGAAGCCATTGAGGCAGAAGGAGCCACCGCTCCCCTTACAGAGCTCCTGCACTCCAGGAACGAGGGTGTTGGTATGCTCTGTGCCATACACCAAAAATAGAATGATAGAATGGCTCCACAGAATAATCAGAAGAAACTGATCACCCCTGATTCTTCTCTTCTCTTTAGCCACGTACGCTGCAGCAGTGCTTTTCCGCATGTCTGAAGATAAACCTCAGGACTACAAGAAGCGTCTCTCTGTAGAGCTCACCAGCTCCCTCTTCCGAACCGATCCAATGGCATGGAACGAGGTACATGCGCCTTGATATAAGAGTGCACGTGTGTACTTCTACGGGGTGCACGACATCAACAGATTGCGTCATCTTCATATCTAGCCTTGCGCCTATTGAGATGATCTGAGTAGAATCTGCTTTTCACTCCAATCAAATGTGATGTGTCTCAGGCTGCAGATTTGGGGATGGACATCAGCGCTCAGGCAGATGCTCTGGGATACAGACCTGATGGTACAGTCACACACTCACAAGATTGATCGGCGGGGTTGAGGCTTTTTATGAAAGAAGCAAGATGACCATTGTCGGCTTTTCTATTTTTGAGCCTAAAGCCATTTTTTTTTAAGATGATTTTACTATTACTGTTTATTTTTAAGAACCTTTTTGATATTATTGGAATATTTCACACCCATTGCTTGAGACTCTAGCTCTAAAATGTGGCTTTTCACTTAAACATTGAACGATAACTGCTAAATACCATGCTGCAGTGAGTAATGAGAGCAACCGCGGAGCACAGTTTTATTTTTATCTTTTTTACATAAATCCCATAAGGGTCTAATCAAGCTTTTTGTAAGGAAGTTTGTAGTTTCGTCCTATTGCTCTGAAAAGAGCAGATTTTTTTAAACCTAGTTTAGGTAAATAAATATTTATTTTTCTGTTCTCTTGAAGTTGAGCCCAGTGAATAGGTTTTTTTTTTTTTTTTTTTTTTTCCTCCCTACTTCTATTTATTTATTTTTTTCATCTCAGATCCACTTCTACGATCTTTGGCGCCAGAGGCACTGGGTCTGGATGGGCTGATGCTTGACGCAGATCTGAACCCTCATGCTGCAGCTCAGTACGCACCACTCCCAGACTTGGGACACACCCCGGAGCTGATGGAGGCGCTGCCACACACTCATCCTCATGCACACTCGCACCCTGACTCCAGCCAGCTGGCCTGGTTCGATACGGACCTCTGAACACTGATGTACGCATGTGGTGAGGATCCACTGTGCAGCAGAACTTAATCCTGTAGAGTCGCCTCCTGGCTCCTAAACTTTCTGTGTTCTTCCACAGTTTTATGACTGAATGAATCTGGAAAGTGATTGAAGGGGTTTTCAGAAAGTGCCTGACTCGGAACACACTATCGACGCGGAGGGATCCTTCACTCCTGCATCGCTGGTTCGTTCACCGATGGAGCTATAAGAAGGGATTTAGGACGTGAACGAGGGAACATGGGAAGGATCTATGAGAATGAACTGATATTTAGATGTTTTTATTAAAGCTTTTAAACATGCCGTTCATGGTACCAACCCTAGTTTAGATCTGTGTATTTTTAGTTGTTTTCTCTTCAGTTTCTCTGGTTCTGGATCCTCAAGGTTCTGTTTCAGAACACTAATATCACTTTTATATCTTCACTTTGGGCGTACTGATGTTATTAATGTTAGACGATATCTGGAGCGGTTCTTAGAGGTGTGGGGGGGTTTATGGGTTTATGAATAATGCACAGAGACAGAATCTTTTTCTATTGTATCAGGAGCTTGAGATGTGCTGATGATTACTGTAACAGATCAATAAAAGACTTTTATTCTATAGCTTCATGCTTGACTCTTGTACATTTCTCTTCTGCATGTCAATCTTGTATGTTTGTTAGAGATTATTGGTCAATGGTTTTCCTGTAAGCATAAGTCTTTGAACACTAGGCTCATGGAAATATCTTTAGGATGAAATTGGTAAATCATAGCAAATGCATTTTATCACATCCCTGGCAACCAAACTGTTTACCCTAGCAACTAACTTTTCTGAATTCAATCAACTCTGGTAAAGCATGGAACATGGGAACATGACTCCATGGCAACTAGACTGTTTACCCTACTAACAAACCAACCAATTTTCAATATCTCCTCTTCAAAAAGTCATAACAATAAAGTTTGATTGTTACAGTGACATTAGCAACGTTGTTCATAAATACTTTATTTCAGAACTGAAAAGAAGACACATTATTAAACTCTTCGTTTCATTTTTGGTTTAATGATTTCTCAACCCATTTGATGTACATTTTAAAGTTTGTCTACAGATGCTCTATTTAATGTTCTAAAACTCCCAGAATGCTCAGGGATGTGTATTGCTGTTTGTAAGCAGTTTAAATTATAAGATGGTAAAGGTATTTTCTACTTGGAAGGCCTTGAGTTTGAGCCTGATTTTGCCTATTTTTTTTTTTTTCAATATTTACTTTAAAACATGAATGAAAAATTTATGCAGTAAAAAAAATTCAGTCACAGAGCTTTACTCAGGAGACTTATCGGGACCCTCTCGTGTGCTGTCAATCAAATGCCCATTTTAAGTCCCACCCACAAACTAACAAGAAATTTTGACCTCTGACCCTGCATGCTCTTTCTCAGAAACTGTTGAGGCCGCTAATGAGCCAGACGGCTGAGAGCTTCAGTGTTTTGGATTTGATTTATTCCTGAATCATCGAACAAAAAGAGAGAAAGAGTACATGTCTGATGGACTGCTAAAGTCCCTTGCTTCTCCCTTGGGGCAGCCTGCATCAGCTGTGGAAGAGTAGGCTCAATCTCACTGACCACAGCCCGGGGCTCAGTGTCTGTCCTCTGGGAATCCACCACAGCTTTCTGGTTAATCAACGATGGCAGTGTTTTTATATATTCATACATGCACCATTGATCCAAGCACAAACTTCAACCTTCGGTTTGATTGACAGCGCCATTGGTTTGACTGACAGTTTCTCTGGCTAAAGGGGGCAGGGCCTTGTCATGAGATGTTTTCAGCCAAGCCCTTTTTAGTTCAATAAGCATTTTTGAGTCCCAGTGTGACTAATTAAAACAAAGCATTGTTATTTATTGTAGGTAAAACTGATACGACCACACACAGGGGGATTCAAAAACTGTACTGTAAATAGTTCAGACGTAAATTAACTTCATCAAACAAAAAAAAAAAACATTTTTTTGAAGATTTCCAGTTATTTATGGTTCCCAAAACCACAGCTTTTTTTCAAGACCGTTAAGGTTGAAACAATTTCTACTTTTCACTCACTACTTTACCCAGTATGCATAGCGCCGTGTGATCGGTTGCCATGCAACAGAGTTTCGAAACTATGGACGCCGAAGACGCGCGGACAGATAAAACAACCGTAAAAAGTAAACGTTTTGGTCTATGTTTCAATAATTATTTATATTATTCACCGTTATACAGTATTATTGACACAGTTTGAACAAATAGCAGCTGGGTTAAAGCCTTTGAATCTTACGTTGCGTCTTATTTTTTTTGTACCTCAGGAAAAACTGAAATACTTTTATTTTAACATCATCCTCATAAACACGCAATACGTAACGTATTTTCATTAAGTTTCTATTTTTGCCCTAAAATAATTCCAAATATTTGCAATGTATTTGTATATTATGTGTATTGTATATTAATATTAGCAGAATATGTGTAACGTTATTTTTTTTTGTACAAAATGATTAATTTACCAAAAAGCTATTTTATTTTCTATTTTTAGCCTAAAACAATTTTTAAGGTGATTCTACAATTACTGTTTATTTTTAAGGACCTTTTTAGATATTATTGGAATATTTAACTCTAGAAGATTAATTTAAGATTTAACAGAAAATATGGCTTTTAGCTTAAACACTAGCTTGAACGCTAACTGCTAAATACCATGCTGCAGTGAGGAAAGCAGAATTCCTATGCAGAATATGTGTAACGTATTTTTTTTTGTGTACAAAATGATTAATTTACCATTTGTTTTGATTAATCTCTGTTGAAATAACTTTGTTCCTAATTACGTTATTTGTTTGATGTAAACATTTTGCAGAACAAAACTAAAATTACAAAACCAGTCTACAGTGAACAGTGTTTCAGTTTTACTGGCCAACTAGTATATATATAATATAGTACTGAAATTAGAAAGAGAGCGTAAGAAAGTCTTATTTTTAGGTGAATCTGTGTTTAATTCAATAGTGTTTTTTAATTGAATCTGATTCTTGTAAAAATTTCTTTGCTTCAGTTCCATAATTTTATGTGGATCAATACAAATCTATGTTTACTACATTTAAAGAGATTTAGATTTCAAGCATCAAATTCAATGCCACTATTGTGTCTCCAGACCAGACAGAAGCTGTGATGAGCAACCTGCAAAAGGATGAAGATGATAGAAGGAATGAGGAAGAGCAGCGCCAGATTCCTGAAGATCATTATTACAATTATGAGGATTTGAAATCCAAAGCCTTTATCAGCGAGGCCTCAGAAATATCTTACACACTCCTGGAGCTCTCGTATCCTACCGACACTGATGGTTCTTGCTAAGTTTATAACTTGCCTTGGTTAACTCGCATTATGTCTGGTAATCTAATCAGTACTGTTGTCTAGTAGAACAACCATGTTCAAATGTTTTTTAAACATAACTCTCTGGTCCTTGACCCATGTCTCAGTCACTCGTTTGGCTATGAGAGTGGACGGAGAGCAAATCTTCAGCTCCTCGATGAGACAACACTCCTCTTTATAGCTGGAGACATCCTAATACTGTTGGATGTGAGGACCAAAGAGCAAAGGTACCTGCGCTCCTGCAGCGGAGGAGGCCTGGGAGCCATTACGGTACTAACACAGATTCGAATCTCCTTTAGTTATCCAGCGTTTTGAGTGGTGTGTGTGGAGCAGAAGGAGATTTAATTACCGGTATCAGTACAAATGACTCTCATGGTTCTGAACTCAAAGACTTGTGTCTCCAGCAGCAGGTGGTTCTAAATCTAAGCTGGAACTCTAGTATGCTTTTCTTGAGTTTCAAAAATAGCTTACCAAACACTATATAGCATTGCTGCTTTTCAGAATACTAGAGGAATAAAAACAGATGATTTATGTGAAACTAGGGTTTTAATCTTTGTTTCATGCTTTATAAGATTTTGAACATCTTTCATTCATAAACAGAGACATTTTTCCAGAGCTTGACAAGCAAATGTGAGGATTGTCTCTCTTTCATTTTAAGGTTCATCCCAGTCGTCAATTCTTCGCTGTGGCAGAGAAGGGTCAACAACCCAGTATCATCATCTATGAGTACCCGTCACTGCGGCCATACAGGATACTCAGAGGAACTGACCAACTCACTGACGCACTCACGGATTCAATCATTCAATGACACTCACTAACTGACTCACTTACTCACTCAATCGCTTACTGACACTTACTGACTGACTCATTGATTTAGTCACTCACTGACTCAATGATTCAGTCACTGATTCACTGACTCACTGACTAACTCACTGATCAACTCACTCACTTATTCACTCTCTGACTCACCCAATGATTCACTCACTCAATGACACTTACTGACTCACATCCTCACTGACTGACTCACTGATTTAGTCACTCACTGATTCAATCATTCACTGACATTCACTGACTGACAACATCAATCAACTCATCTATTCACTCACTCTCTGACTCACTCACTGATTCTCCTTGATTCACTCACTCTTTGATTCACTGAATGAATCACTAATTCACTGAAACTCACTAACTGACAATTACTGACTCATCCTCACTGGCTGACTCACTGCGTTACTCACTGACTCTCACTGATTCACTTACTGACATTCACGCTGACCTATTCTCGGATTAACTCACTGATTCACTGACTCACCGACTCACTTCTGACAGCTTTCTTTATCTCTCTCTCGCTCTGCAGGAGGTACCGTCTCATCCTTCAGCTGTGTGTGCTTCAGCCCTGATGGCTCTTTGCTGGCATCTGTGGGATCTGCTCCAGATTACACATTATCTCTCTGGGACTGGAGGGCTGAGCAAGCCACGCTCCGGAAGAAGGCCTTCTCACAAGACGTTTATGGAGTCAGCTTTTCCCCAGAGAATGTGGGGCAGCTCACCACCTCCGGCTCTGGACACATCAGGTGCTCAGTTTCAGATTACCTCATCTCTCTCTCATCCACTGCCTCTGTTCACATTCACTGGTTTAGTATGCATTCACACATGTTTCTGTACAGTGTGTTGAAGGGGTGGTAAAGTGAAGGACACTATTTTCAGGTTCTGGAGGATGGCCAGCACCTTCACCGGACTCAAGCTAGAGGGGCTGATTGGCAGCTTTGGGAAAACAACAGTCACAGACATCCATGGATATGTGGAGCTTCCTGATGGAAAGGTCTTTCACATTCTCGCATTGTGTCTCTCTGTCTGTTTCGTTATTTCTCTCTTCTTAATGATCTCTGAATAAGGAACTGTATCATTTTATCAAACATCAATGTTTTCATCCACTTAACATCAGTGACACTGGATATATGCAAAAGATCTCTTTAAGCCTGCTTTAGAAGTCTACTGATCAAAACTGCATTATACTGGTAACCCCCGCGGTAATTGATAGACATCTCTCTTTCTCACTGGATCAGGTGGTGTCAGGCTCAGACTGGGGGAATCTGCTGCTATGGGATGGGGGTCTGATCAAGGTGGAGATCAGCCGTCGCTCGGGTCGACCGTGTCACAATGGAGTTATTCGGCAGCTTCACCTGGAGGAGGAGGAACTGATCAGTATTGGCACAGATGGTGCCGTCAGGGTCAGAGATGCTTTGAACCTTAAGAAAAACACTAGTTGTACTGTGCTAACTCATGTTGGTTTGGTCATTGAAAATAAATGGGGGTCATAAAGTTAATCATAGTAGCAAACTAATTTTTATGACATCACAGCTCCCTAGCAACCTAAATGTTTACCCTGGCAACCCAAGTTCCTGAAATCTATGTTAGCTTTGCTAAATTATAGAGACATAGGGGTTGGTCTATGTTTCTCACATTGACATGTCGGGTAGCTTTAGAAAATCATAAAGATATGGGGATTGGTGATTGGTTTATGGCACTCGTAGGGGCATTATATTGTTACTGACACATAGCAACCAGACTGTTTACCATAGTAACCAGCTTGACAAATCTAAGCTTTAGAAAATGTAAGAGAACTGTGGGTTGGTTTATGTTGCTCATTGTGTGTGTCTCCTTAGAGCTGGAGTTTAGAGTCCATCGATGCTGCAGATGCCTCCGACGAGAGCGGGTTGTGTGAGATTGAACCTATGAATGAGATGCTGATTGGTCGAGGAGTCAGTTTGCTCTCTATGGTGCGGAGCCCAGATGCTTCTATCTGGTTTGCTCAGGTGAGAAAGAACCCCCTTCCATCCCCCTGATTCTCAGAGTGTGTCACTGTCCAGCCGTGTGTAGCAACGCTATAAGCAATATGTCGGATTTGTGCAGGACTCCAGCGGCTGCATCTGGAAGTTAGACCTGTCCTTCTCTAACATCGTGAGTGTCCCTGAGCATTAAGCGGAGCTCTGTCCTGTGTGTTTGTGTCAGCTGTGAGCTTCCAACCTCCCCCACAGACTCAAGACCCAGAATGTGTGAGCAGTTTCCATGCAGGGGTTGTTCAGGGGCTGGATGTGTGTGAGAGCGCTCACCTGATGGCCACCACTGCACCGGACGGTGACATACACTCACAAACACACACACTTTCACAATTTTTCAGGAACAGACATGTTGGTAATCAAAGGTTCTGTCATACATCACAGTTTGTGCTCTTATTAAATGGTTTTAATTGTTTCTGGCTGTTTTTTAAAAGCAAAATAGTAATAAACAAAAGACACACATTGGAATTAAAAAAAGCAAACTCTTTTCTGTACACATCCATTAGAAATTGAATAGAAAATGAACCTAAGGCAGAGATTTTGGAAACATAATGTTTTTGCTTTTGAATAATAGCACATCATTGATAATAACAAAGTTATTATTGATAAATTGCTAAAGTTAGGGTTAACAATTCAAATTTTTTATGCTTTATACTTTTTCATACTTATACTTATGTTACCATAATTAAAAAATTATCGGCATTAAAAACATAGAAGTTTTTAACCCATCGAGTTTTTTACTACTTTACAATTTGCTCTAATAAATTACCTTTAAACATTACTTTTCTTTGTGGTGTTATGGTAAAAAAAATTCCCATCACAGTGGCAATGCTTGATTATTATTATCTTTTTTTTTTGTTCAACCCCAGCTTATTTTTTTAAATGTATTTTCATTGCATTAAATACTAAGTCCACAAGAAATTTGAAATTGTACAAAAAATTTAGAGTAGTTTTTCACCGCAGAAACCTAAAAAATGAGTTTTTATATTTTATAACAAAAATCAAAAGTGTTCAGACAAAATAAAATTCATAAATCTCACAAAAAAGCGAGGACAAGGTGAAAGTAATGTGAAATCTGTATTAAAAAATAGGCAAAACTCTCCTAAACTTTATACACTCTTCCAAGCACTTTTTCTGAGTTAAATCACAAGTATTGTAGTTCCAAGGGTTATCCATTTTTTCACCACTAGATGGCACCAGTTTGGGGTCTGAAAAACAAAACTGAAAGACGATTGCACATTTTATATAATTTTACTTTGAATTAACCATTGCAAATTATGTGTCATAACGCTTTAAATGTTATAATAAATGTAAATGTTAATAACTTTTTTGAAATCTGCACATTATATTTGAGTTGTGAATGTGTCTCTGGACAGAATTCATGATGCTTTCTTTCTCCCCAGCCTCGGTGCGAGTCTTTGACTTTGAGTTGAAGAAGGAGCTGACGGTGTGTCGTTTCAAGCAGGGAGGTACAGCACTCACCTGGACCTCAGACGGGGTAACCTCTCATGGGTAGATTAAAGAGCATAGCAAGAGCAAATCTCACCTGCTGACCTGTGGTTTGTTTAGATCAGTGCCGCACTCTTAGCTGTCGGCTTTGAGGATGGAGTGGTCAGATTACTGGAGCTCTATGATCCTCACGGCCTCCTTTCTCCACTCTCTCACCCTCGATCCCGAGAAGCCGAGCTGAGACTCAGACAAGCTCTGAAACCCCATGATGCACCGGTGACTGCTGTGGCCTTCAGCAGTAGTGGGAGCATCATGGCGACTGCGGTACGGTTTCCTTTGTCTATCTCTTCTTGCAAGATGAATAGGGGCGTAAAGATTCATTAATATTACCGGTATGTCTACAACACTATTGTTAACCATCTATTGAAACTTTCGTACTATTGTTTATATAACAACCATCAATAGACAAATGTAATTTAAACAGTTTTGAGACCACAAATCTAAGAAGGCTAGGTTCTGGTTTGATCTGTATGAAAGCATTTGATTCCATCCATCCACTAGGGGGCAGTTTGTATTAAGTCATCTTTTCACTCTAAGTGATGGAGAGAGCTAATATTATAATCTTTCTTGTTTAAAATGTGAATAAAGAATAATTGTCTTCTATTAAATATTACAAAAAAACAAGAAGACAAGGTAAAGAAGTTTCAGAAGTGACTAGAATCACAATTGCTCCAAGGTACAATTTTGTATAGCGATACCACAATATATTTTACACCTGTAATGATGAATGTAACAGATCTCAGATCTCTGTAGCTTCAATGTGCTTGTTCCTTTTGTAGGGAGCAGACGGTAGCGTGTTCTTCTTCATGGTCGGAGAGGTGTACCATCCTTTGGGGTTTGTGTCCGTGCCTGGACCAGTGAGGGCTCTGCAGTGGTCTCCTCCATCACATGTGAGTTGGGAGTCTCTATAAACCTGTTTTGCTTGTATGAAGCTCCGCAGAGCATCTGGAGAAGTTCTCATGTGTTCAGGAGAGGAGCACTTTGCTGGTCCTGTGTGTGAACGGTCACGTGCTGGAGCTGGAGAGTCCTCACCCTGACTTTCAGAGTGACGTGAACACCTTTCAGCTCTCCAGTCTTCCCACAATTCACTTCTGCTTCCATAGCATCAAGTCCAGGATCAAGGTAACTCCTCCAGAGCATTATCTGTCTATCTTCTTGCTCTGTGACCATCTGTGTTCAGAGACAGGAAGCTATTGCGCTCAGAGCTGCCCGAGAGGAAGAGAGGAGGAAGAGGAGAGAAGAGCGCCTGACTAAACTGAAACAGCAAAAGCGGGAAGCCGCAGAGGAAGAGTTGAAGGAGGAACTTGACAAGCCGGAAGAGGAAGTGGAAGAGGAAGAGGAGCTTCCTTCCCTATATGTCCCTTCTCCTTCCAGTCCGGTGCACTGTGGGTTCTACTCTGGGCCTGGAACGTTCTGGCTCTCTGTGGTATACACCTACTCAACCATTTACTCAAAGCAGGTCTCTTTGGCACCACTAACGCTCTTTGAGTTTCAGGGTGGGTTCGACAGCGGTTTCCTGTACCATTGTCGCTTTTCTCAGGACCAGACTTGTGATCCTAGGGAGAGGAAAGATGAGCCCTTCGCTTACATCCGCATTCAGGATGCTGAGCAGAATGCCATCACTAGCATTAGCTTCAGGTGAGAGAGAGAGAGAGAGAAAGAGAGAGAGAGAGAATTTATCGTTTTTCTCTCTATAGCTCGTCTGGCAGTCTGATGCTGTGTGGTATGGAGGATGGATCTCTACGATTGTATCCGATCTCTTCTTCTGACCCCGAACTGGTTTCCATGAGCTCGTACTGGTCCATGAGTTTCCATGACAACCAGAATGGATCCATCAAGCATACACATTTTAGCTTTGATGACATGTACGTTCTGAGTGCCGGAGATGATGGGAACATCTTCTGCTTTCACTGTGCCAGCGCCAAAAGAGAAACGGCATCCAGTCAGACTGCTATTCCCCTTCCACGGGTCAGGGTTGTGTTTTGCTGTGTCTCCATGTGTGTGTATATTTGTGTAACTCTCCTCTGTGGTCACCCAGGTAGGATTGGAGAAGGAGAAAGCAGTCCTAGACATTGAGGATCCGTCCGCATACAGGTGAGAAAAGATCACGTTGTATAAAAGGTTACTTAGTTTAGACTTTTATGACTCATGTTCATCATGCACCATTTATGATAATAGTTACATTAATAGTGAGTCACCTAGTAATAGGTCAGTTACATTAAACAGGAATCACTGAACTATGATCCCGTTCAGCTTTATTCAATACGATTCACTTCAGAGCAATACGGTTCAATACATTTTAAATTCAGTTTATCATGATTCTTCTTGGTTCAATATGGTTCAGTTCAGATTAGTATGACTGGGTTATTTTCAATATGATTCACTTTATAGTGATTCAGTTGGGTGGCTTTCAGGTATATTTAATATAATACAATAAGTTTCTGTTCTGGTACAATGATTTAGTTAATTCCTAAATTATTTGTTTTGATATGTTTCAGTTTAGACGAGTTAGATTTAGTTCATACCAAAATGATTCAGTTCAGGGTAGTTCAATTAGATTTGAATTGATTCAGTTTATTATGATTCACTTAAGTATGGTTCTGTTCAGCTTGATGCAATTAATCATACATCTGTTCGGTGCAATATGATTCAAAACATTTTAAAATTAGTTTATCATGATTCTTCTTGGTTCTAACGGATTCAGTTCAGACCATTATTACTGAGGTAATTTGAATGATTCAGTATATTATGATTCAGTTGAGTTTTCTTCAGGCACATTTAATATAATACAATACATTTCTGTTTTGGTCCAATGATTAAGTTAATTCCTAAATTACTCGTTTCAGTTCAGACAAGAGTTTGTTCAGGCCAAAATGATTCATTTCAGTGTCGATCAATTAAGTGAAACACAATTAGATTTGAATTGATTCAGTTAATTTCGATTCACTTAAGTATGGTTCTGTTCAGCTTGATACAATTAATCGAAATTCTTTCAGGATTTGTTCAGTATGGTTTGTTTTAATGTAAATTCAGTACGGTTCAGTTCATCATGATTCTGATATGTTCAATGTGGATCAAAATTAACTCAATCATGATTCAGTTGGGCGTCCTTTAGGTATATTTAATTTATTTCAGTTTGACATAATTCTGTTAAATACAATAAGGTTCTGTTTTTTTCAATGTGAATCAATGAATTCATAAATGATTCTTTTTTATATGCTTCGGTTCAGACAAGTTATATATGGTTCAGGTGAAGATGATTCAGTTCATTGTGGTTCAGTTACGTGAAACATATTGAAGGGATTCAGTTCATTCTTATTCACTTAACTATGGTTCTGTTGAGCTTGATGCAATTAATTTAAATTCTGTGAGGTATATTTAATATACTTAAGTTTGACATGATTCAGTTTTTGAAAATAGAAAAAGGTTTTGTTTCGCTCAGTGTGATTCAGTTAATTTCTTAATAATTTTTTCAGCATGTTTCAGTTCAACATTAATTAGTTTTAAAAAGCACAAAAAAGATTCACGTGATTCAAATACATTCTAAATGATTCAGTTCAGTGTGATTAGGCAGTGCATTGAATATAATCCAGATCCTTCCAAACAGTTCCAGTTGTAAAGAGTTCATTTCACTGTGTGAGACGAAGAGCATTGTGTTCACATATGCAGCATTGAGACAGCGAAGCAGAAGCTGGAATTGGACCGAATGAGAGCCGAAGCTGAAGAGAGAAAACAACAGAGACGGAAGAACCTGACAGAGCTGCAGAGGCGCTTCCAGGGTCTACTGAACCAGAACCAGAAGCTTCCTGAACACGTCAGACTCCATCGATCGGTACGTAAACACAGAAATGTTGTCCTTGCTGATCCAGAGTTGGGTTTTTATTTTGGCTTGTTATGACTCTTTCTCTTTGCTGTGTTCAGGAGTTCGAGATGGATCGGCGGTTCTCTGAGGAGCTGGAGAAACTCACTGAGCACAGAGTGAGAGAGGTTCGGAAAGAGCTGGCGTATGAAGAGGAGAGAGAGCGTATCGGTCTGGCCAAGCTTCACAGCATGTACACGTTAACATTGACACAAATGCACACCACACACAAAAGCACAGACATCTGTGAAAAAACTCTCTCTCTCTCTCTCTCTCTCCTCAGGTTCCAGGCATCGGTCACTCAGGAGTCTCTCTCTGTCTGTGCATTCTTGTCTGATCATGAGGTGTGCAGCTACACCCAAGTGACTCCACCCTTCACACAGACTCACATGTGCAGCCACAATTCACCTGAGGAGCTGGTGCTACCAATGGAAGTCAAGCGAATAAGCAGCAGTCAATCACGTGAGAGTTCAGTAACACTTTAAAGCACAGTCAGGTAAAGACACTAGTTCCTAGGTCTACATCCCAACTCCGCTTAGGGATTCCAAAACCATCATTGTTTACTGGCTTTAGGTTTTGAATTTTGAGAACTGCGCTCGTCCGTGAGTTATTAAGGCCACAAGTCACTGGTTTCTCTCACTCTCTCCCTCTCTGCAGTTGTGGAAGAGCTGGAGTCAGATGCTCTAGAGCTGGCTCCTCAGGTTGAGTCAAGCTCCAAGAAGCTTGGCAGCAGAGAGACAGAGAAACTGAGGAAAATAAACGAGAGAGCAGATAGGAACCGAGCCCTGATCAAGAAGAGAAAGGAAGAGTGGGCTGAGCTGTGAGTGAGCGAGATTATTATTGATTACACACATAGCAGAACTACACAGTCTCTCTTTTTCTCCTTCACTATTGAGTTAGCTACGCCTCCAAACCCAGCGAGGACTTTGAAGACCCACGGGATGTGTCATCGATTCAAAAAGCCAGAGAGACACTGGGAGATTTCAAGCTGAAAACAGCAGAAGATTACACTGTCCCTCAGAATATGAGGATGAACGACGAGAGGAAGAGGGCACAGATGGAGCAGCTGGAGAGACAGGTGCTATTTTATCACATATTCATGATAGAACAGGGGTAATATGATCATGTCTTTTGCAGTGAATCTGATTTTTAGTTTTCTTAAAATCTGTGCATCTCAATGACCCGATTTCTCATAAACACTCTGTGTGTTACAGCTATTCCAGCAGAAAGCTGAAATGAACCGCAGAGTTCAGGCCCTCAGACAGAGGAAGCTGGACATCCTCTCAATTCTACAATCTCATGCAGAACAGATTCGGGTTCTTCAAAAGGCTCTTCCACCGACTAAACGACGTTCGGTGCCAAAGGTGCCAGTACTGATGCCCCAGGAGATGCCAGAGAAGAAGCACCGGTGAAGAACACACCTAAAGATGAAGTGACTGACCTTTAGATTAACACGAAATTCATTTTTTTTTCCACCATTAGCTTCACTCGAGCTACACTGGAGCGGTTCTCCAGGCTCTGCTCGGAGGGGAAGGAGGATCAAAATATCCTGGATCTTCTACAGGAGCAGGAGCCAGATACATACTCAGATATGCCAGAGGAGAACACACTGTCGGAGGAGGAGAGAAACACACTCTCAGACTCAGATTTAGAGCGGGAGACAAGAAAGATGGAGGAGATCCGGAGTCTAACCCTGCAGGACTCGCTCATCAAACAGGTGAGAGAGGGAAAGAGACAGAGAGAGAGAGAGCAGAAGAGAACGAGCTCCTCTTTTTCTTTCTGTAGATGGAGGAGGCCATGTTTGGGTTCGATGCGGAGCTGCGTTTGCTGCGACACGAGAAGCAGGAGCTGGATGTATTTCTAAAACTGGCCGATCTGAGACATGTCACTCTCTTTGAAGAGCTCCTGCTGCTGAAAGACTTTGAGAAGAGAGAGGAGAGACTGCAGGAGCGCCTGCACACCTACCGAAAGGAGGAGGATGAGATCACAGTGAGTGACAGAAAGAGAGAGAGAGAGAGAGAGAGAGAGAAAATTTCCCTTTCTCTCTCTCTCTCTCTCTGTATTTATCAGGCTAGGGCTCTGGAGCTCCGCAGGCAACAAGATCACAGGAGGAGAGAGATCCAGCGTCTCCAGCTGAAAGAGAAGAGCATCTTCCAGTCCTTCCAGTCCTCATTGGGAGAAAATCAGAACCAGCGCTTCCAGGAGCTTCTGAGCCGGCTCTTTAGGAAAAAGGTCAAGCGGAGCAGGAAGAAAGAAGCTCAACGAGAACCAGGTGTGAGTTTAGATTACGCACAGGTTACACTGGAAGCGTTCCAGTATCACTGACCAATAAAATCGTGTGATTTTCTTATCATGTCAGGCGGTGACGTGACAGAGGATGAAGAAGACAGTGATGAAGACTCTAATGAAGAATCAGATGCAGAGGATGAGGAGGATTATGAGGAGTCAGAGACCGGAGCTCCCCTTGACGACAGCGTGTGCCCACCGAGTAAATCCAGTGCATGTCATAATCCGCTGATAATAGTTAGCAATGCTCCTCTGACCAGGAGTGTGTAAAAATGTGCTTCAGATTGCGACCCAGCGCTCTATCAGAACACTCTCCATCTGAGAGATCTGCGTCTCGATGTGGAGGAGCAGCTTCAGGAGGAGAACAAGACCTTGGAGGCATTACGCAAAGAGAATGACACACTTGGCAAGAAGGTACTTGTATGTGTGCGTGACGTGTGGTGTGTGGATGTGTGTTTGATCATCATGTTTGTGTGTTCAGGAGAAAATGGTACAGAGCAACCGGCGCTCGGCAGAGTTTGATCTGGAGCTGCTGGACCGAGAGAAGCAGCAGCGGCTCAACGAAGTTCATGTGGTGCTGCCACTCAGACTGCATCAGGTGATCCATGAATGAAAAAACTTGCTAAAAAGTAAACATGCTAAACCACCATTTAGAAAACATGCTAAACAAAAAGGTTACACTAAACCACTAGATTAAAACATGCTAAACTACCAGATGAAAACATACAAAATCATATGATAAAACAGGCTAAAGCATCAGTTAGAAAACATGCTAAACAAAAAGGTTCCACTAAACCACTAGATTAAAACATGCTAAACTACCAGATGAAAACATACAAAATCATATGATAAAACAGGCTAAAGCATCAGTTAGAAAACATGCTAAACAAAAAGGTTACACTAAACCACTAGATTAAAACATGCTAAACTACCAGAAAAAACATGCTAAATCTTAAACTAAAACAGACTAAAAAACAGAACAAAACATGCAAAATCACCACATTCAATCACACTAAACCATAAGATTATAACATGAATTAAAATATGGTAAACCACCAAATGAAAAGATGCTAATTCATAAATTAAAACTAATTACCCAAAAAATTAAATCATTAGACTAAAACCCCAGGTTAGAACAAGCCATAGAGCCTGATTCAGATAAGGTTATTGTTGACATACCAGAGTATTTTATCAATTGTAAAGATGTATTGTTGGCCTTTTGGTCTCCTGGTCCAGTGAGCAGGACGTAGTACACTCTGCTACGAAACTATGACCTGGGTTTGAGAACAGAACTTAAGGTCATTTCCTCCTCTCCCCACTCTTTCTATCCACTTTGTTTCCTCCTCAACTGTCCTAAACAATAAAGGTAAAATGAGAAAACCACACTTAAACATCAGATTAAACACTTTCAATCATTGTAAACACGTTAAAAGATTAACTGAAAAGAATTAGCAGCAGCTTTACCCCAGGTTTCATGTGTGATTGTAGATCATTTTTCTTTTCTGTGATTTGTGCAGTTGGAGTGTGAGGAAGAGAGCCTGTCTGCTGCCTCTTTGGACACAGCTCTGGTTCTAAACTCAGCAGATCTCCAGAGATTGCAAAAAAGAATCAGAGATCTTTATCAGGAGAAGCAGGAGCAAAGGGAGCTCTACAAACAGAACCGACACACTCACGTCCAGCTTCGACATGAGCTCTCCGACATGATGAACACTATTAGAGGTACATGACCATGGCTAGGAACATGGAGCTTACTATCAAGGGTAGTACCACATGAGAGGACATATTAGGAACATTACTGTGTGCGTCTGTGTCTCAGAGTGGGAGGTACGCTGTGAGCAGTTGATGATGATGAAATTCGGGAAGTTGGTGGATCTGGAGGCTCTGCAGACACTTTCAGGAAACAGGAAGCTGGAGGAGATGAAACAGGAAGTGAGAGAGCGTGATGGCAGATTCACTCAGGAGCTGAGACAGTGGGAGGTAAGCATTAAAATAGTGAAGAAATTTGCAAATCCTGTCATCTCATTACATTAACCCTTCAAAAGTATGTGTGATGTCCATAAAGAAATGTATTCACATACTGTATTTACCAGGTTTTTACTCGTAAAGGAAGTTCACTGCCACCCATTGGTACCCAACCGAACCGTGTATATATTACCCTTTCAACATGAGTATATCTGTAGACGTTGGATCTGTTTAGATCCATCAGCCTAAATCTAAAAAAACATGAATTTTTATGGAATTAACCTTTGAACATTGAATGAAGCTTCCATACATTTCTTTTTGCAACAAATTTAAATAAATGTCCTAACGCCAAAGGCCTTAGCTCTCTGTATTCCTACTTCTCTCATAAATCTATTTGAAACATGCAAATAGTTCCTAAAATCAACCATTCATGGATTTGCAAGTTCTAGTTAAATAGGAAGATTAAGTAAGATAGCTTTTGTAGTTTACTGTCAGGGGGTGGATTTATGTCTTTTGGTGCATTCCTTGGTTTACCTTATAGGACCCTACAAGGCTTTCTTTGATATAGGTTTTTTAAATTATGTTTTCCGATATTTTCATCACTCATACAACTATTTGTTTTCACCGTTACTTTCATTAATACTTTAACATTCTCCCTTTAATCTCCCACACTGAGCGAGGTGGGATAAACAACATTGCTGGTCATAAAAGCACAGAGTGCAAAACTGAGTGTTTTGATTGGAAGTGATGAGATTTTAACAATGTTAACAATACCATTGGGAAATATAACTTTGGAACATATGGAAAAAAGGCATATTATGTCCCCTTCAAGGGTTACAAATTATTTACTTTATTTAATGTGTGGGTTGTTCTGTTTTCAGTAGATGTCCACTATATCAGAGTTCTCCTCACATCTGGAGAAGCTCAAGAAGATTTTTATGATTTAATGTAGTTTTGCTTGTGTGTTTAGGCAAGAGTTTCAGGGGCCAGAGAAGCTCTGACTGAAGCCACCAGGCTCAACACGGAGAGACTGGAGAAGATAAACGCTCTTCTCCGGGAGAAGAAAGCTCTGGACAATACTCTTGATGCCTTACAGAAGAAAACGGTGCTTCATGCCTTCATTTGTCTTATATGATCTTTATTCTGAGAAAATCCTAGACCTGGTTTTCTGGGAACAGTTTTGTAACTGCCAATTTTGAAGCCTCTCTGGTTGTGATGCAGTCATTGTTTCCCAGGTTCAGCCTAAAATGAATGTCTTTGTGTGTCAGGTGGGTCAGTACCAGGCATGCTCTGTGGACCACCAGGAGCTTCATGATCTTCGTTGCCTGGTTTCAGCTCAAAATCGAGAAATTGAGGACCTGAGAAGAGAGATACACATGCTCTCACGCAAGGACACACACATCCTGCCCCCGATCACACATGCATACTCTTAAACACATTGAATATTGCAAAGCCATTTGAAGCAAGACAATAAACAGCTCCTCTGTTTTCTTCTGATGTGGTTCTTCCAGAATGTAGCTGAGAAACTTGGTTTTGTTCATGACTTTATTCTTTGTATAGGAATTATTAGCAGTGGGAATTATTAAAATGACCTTACTGTTTGTAAGCTACAAAAATACAACACAAACAAACCATTAAGTAAAGGTTTGTTATATCTGAGACCAAACAATTGGGAATAAAATCTGATTCTATTAAAATATATATAGTAATATATTGAGTAACCTCTAGATCTCTGCAAAGTCATTGGTGAGTTTTGAACAATCCCATCCAATGATCCTGTTCATTTTTAAATGTTATATTAGATGTTTATAAAGTAGTAATGTTTGTTGTCATTTGAAACCTGCAACTTGCTGATTGTATGTGTCATTTTTCTATTTATTTAAAAATCTATGTTTTGTTGTATGACCAAAGGTTAAGCAGTTTAAATGTGTCTGTATAATTTGACTACGTGAGGTTTAATCATGTTAAGGACACAAAAAAACGGAATAAAACAACAAAACTAGGTCAGTTTTGTAGTGTCTACAAAAACTTCTCCTTAAAAATAATTCTTCATTTGATTTTCTAGGCCAATATATGTAGATAAACGAAGAGTTAACGACTCTGAACATCCGCGGTTCGTCCGTTAATAAGAGGGAGCGCGCACGTTGGGTGTGTGACTGTGCGTGTGACGTCAGACGTGCCGTCGCGCGCAGATGATGAGGATGCTGGAGAAGATTCAGATGACTATTGTAATGATGCACAGTTTAATGACGCTGAGAAGAATATAACCGTTGATAAGATTCCAGGAGTATATCTGACGTGGATTCTTCTGGTGATTTGAAGCGAGACACAATAAATATCTCCATTTAATTTATACTTCGCGGTGTTATTGAGGGCTCGTCCTCTGTGATGCACATGTAAGTACTAGCCGAATCCTCAGTTTAATGCGTGATGTAAGAAAACACGTGTTTATTTACGCTGACTAGAGATCGGTATGTTGACGAGGTGAAGGTGCCGCATGAGATGCGCAGTGACGTCACGTGGATATTTAATGTCACCTGCTTTGTGAAGTATGTTCTCTAAATATTTAGCTAGTTTTGGTAATCTACCACTGTGGAAGCTTTGAACACACTGCTGAGCAATGGACTGTTGAGTCGCTTTTTATGCTAGAAAAATAAGATAAATTTGTATAACGTGCTCATTTGATTGTCTGTCATTTGTGCAAAAAAAAAAAATGTAAACAAAGAATGCTTTCTGGAGTATTTGTAATGATTGTTATTTTTGCTAAATAATAAAAGAATGAAAAGGAAACAAAAGAAACGTTTTGTAAGATTAAAAAGGTGTTCATCAGTTGAAACCCAGTCATGAACTGAAACCGAAATAGCTGTGTAGGAGGCTTCAGATTGGGTGAGAAAGAGCCAAAAGTGCTGGTACCGTGCTGAGGTTGAGAAAAAAACGTTTTATGTCATAGTATCATTGAGCCTAATGTAGTTATACTGCATCAAGATCTAGTTATAGGTTTCAAGATGTGCTCTTTTGAAGAAGCACAAAGTTGTGGGAAATAATGTTGTGACATACACATAACGTTGTTGACCTCAGGTTTTGAAGATGTAAGATCTTCTAATGAGGCCAACTCCGTCTCGTAGCCATAACCATGAGGGTCATCCAAGTTTCTTGGTTCCTATTGCAGGCCTCCAAGATTAATCATACAATCAGGGAGTTATTCAGTATATATACCATCAGGTATGATTGAATCAGCAGGACAATGACCTCAAATATAAATCATTAGATAGTATCTAGAAGGGATTATGCACACAAACACTCACCAAATCATAGTTACTTGGGTATATTGTGATTATAATAACTTGTATGCTCTAAACTATGTTGCAGGAGTGTGTTCTGGTGGTGTGTGTAAATCCGGCAAGCTGGACGGATCTGGCTCTGAGCGTGATGAAGCTGAAGCTGCCGGAGCCCAGAGACTGGAACCTCAGAAGCATCATGTAGCCGACACGACACAGGAAACACCCTTGTCCACACACTCCCAGTACAGGGACGCACAGACCATCACAGGTGAACACTCCTCTTTTATGCTAATCTTTTATGCTAATGAAAGATAAGAATCTCCAACCAAAGAATCAAATCTTTGTACAAATGTTTGTGGTGTTGCAATCAAAGAAAACTGAGTGGAAATCTGTTCTTGCTTTTCTGTACCCAATGCTCAGATGTGTGTAACAGTGTGTCACTGGCGGAGGTGGAGATCTTCAGTCTGCTGGAGGAGACACTTCCGCTCTACACACTCCGGGCAGAGAGTGTGTATGGCTATGATCACGATGATTGGATACACACTCCGCTTGTTCCCCCTGACACACACACACAGCTGAGTGAAGAGCAGATCCAGGAGACACTGCAGTACTTCTGTGAGCATATAAACATCATCACAGCTCACAGGGAATCACAACAACTGAATCAACCAACTGATAGACATGAACTGAAGCGTATTTAACTGAATTGAAATATGACTAAATTGATCTGATTTATTTTTATCTGAACTGAATCACTAAACTGAAACTTTGAGCTAAACAGAACCAATATCAGACAAAAAGAATCATGCGAAACTGAACTGAATCATAAAGAACTAAACTGAGACATACAGTTTTGAACTGAATCATTTTGATCTGCACGGATTCACGGAAATGAATTGAAACTTGGACCAAAACAGAATCACAATCGACCAAATTGAATGGTTTTGAAATGAACAGAATTGTTTTCAATTAAACTGAATACCAAACTGAACTGAATCATTTGATCTGAACAGATTCACAGAACTGAACTAAAACTTTGACTCAAACAGAATCATAATCAACCAAACTGAATCATGTCAAACTGAACAGATTCATATGGAACTAAACTGAAACATACCAAAATGAACAGAATTATTTTTATGTGAACTGAATCACGGAACTCAGAATTTGAGCTAAACAGAACCATCGTTGAACAGAATGAATCGTGCCAAATGAAACTGAATCATATAGAACTAAACATAAACATACCGAATAGAACTGAATTTGTTTGAAATTAAACAAATCATGCTGACAACTGCCTACATATTGGAAACACTGAACTGAATCATTTTTAATGAATCCAAACAGGATCGTATGAATCATTTGAAAATGAATTGATCTGAATCGGACCGAAATTCATTAAATATACAGTATTGAAGTGAATCTTCTTCTGGTTGTTTTTATTATCTCTCTTTCTCTTCTCTATGTCTCTCAGTGTTGTGTTCAGAGCGAGTGGAGCAAATGACCAAAACCTACAATGACATTGACGCCGTCACTCGATTGCTGGAGGAGGTGAGGCTCAAATACAACCGCAGATCCTAATCACTATTAAAATAACTACCATCAAATTCTCCTGGATCTCTCTGTGTGGGAGTAGAAGGAGCGTGATCTGGAGCTGGCCGCTCGCATCGGTCAGTCTCTCCTCCAGAAGAACAGCTCACTCGCAGAGCAGAACCAAAACCTGGATGAGCAGCTCAGCCTCATCAGAGAAGAGGTACAGCACCCTCAAATAACCTTATATCGATCCTCACAGCACCTATATTTTTGTGCCATCATTCCCTAGGTCTCTCAGCTTCATCATGAGCTGAACCTGAAAGACGAGCTGCTGCAGTTCTACACCAGCGCTGCTGAGGAAGAGGAGGAGGATGAGGGGACAAGGACACCCCCGTCAGTCTCTCATTGATTCTAGGACTTAATGTCTTGGATCGTTAATAGTTATAATACTTTGAAGAACTGTCTGGTGTTTGGAGTTCCTCACTCAAACGTCTCTGTGTTCAGGGCTGATGCAGCTCGTGGTGGACCATCGGATGCTCTTCAGCTGAAACTCAGAGAGTTGCAGGAGGAGAACCTCTCACTTCGGTCGGAGGTACAGATCACTCCACATAACATCATACAGCTCTCTTAGATGGACATGGTGGTGGGGAAAAAATCATGGCGGGAGGAGAACTTTTTTTATAATCTTTTTCCCCTTATTTTTTTCCCTTATTATTACAATGTACTTAACTTCATGGTACTTTTAAAAATGCGTAAATCTATGAGCTCATTGCTTGGTTCAAGGATGTGGTGGAGGTCTAAAATGTAGTGGAGGTCTATGTGTGAGCAAAGTTGATGTTTAAAGACCTGCAAGTGTTTATGTACGAAGAGTTCAGAAAGTGATTGGCTCTCCAATTTTTTACATTTTTTTTCTTCAATATTTTTATTTGAAAAACAGTGTTTCAAGAAAATGTACCCAATAAAAGTTTCTAAACCTGAAGCCAGCCTCGTACAATGGCCTCAACCCCCTGTAACGTATATTAAGCCTGTTCTATTGCTGTGGAAACATGCAAATAGTTCCTAATATCAACCAATCCCAACATTCTTAGTACTTTTCTCTGAGGATATTTTTATGTCTCCTGGTGCATTCCTTTGTTGACCTATTATGACTCAGTATTTGGTACAAGGCAACTTCAAACTGTTAAACAAGGGTTTCCAAAGCTTCTATGTAAAACAACTGTAATGTTTAAACTAAAAAATATTTAAGTGTAATGAACAAAACCATAATGGATCATATTTTTCTATAGAAAGTTCTGATTTTCTAAGAGAATTAAATTGTGTATTTCAGGCTATTCATCTGCGCTCTGAGACGGAAAGCTATGAGCAGAAGGAGCAGCAGCTGCTGAAGGACTGTGTTAGAGAGCTGCGTCAGTAACCAAGAGCCCTTACCTTAAATTGTTTTTGAGACTCCTGTGCATTTGTTCCTTTTCTCTTTATTTCACTCTTATCATCACTATTTGAAAAACTGAAATGATTATTTAGTGACTTTTTTTGCCTGGTCTCCCAAACACTGAGCAACTGAGCCATTGCTCTTTTTATACCCATCCTGTGACCTCAATTTAATTTCCAGATTGCAACAGGAAATGGGCAACTTTAAAATAAAAGCACATTCAAAACATTTCTCTGTTTTGCTGACACCCCCATTTCATTTCCTGTCTCCATCTACCATCCTTTAAAAAAATGTACAAAAAATACAGTACTGGCACCCAGCATCAGCTGTTTCAGTTTCACTGTCCATTCTGGTGTATCTTATTTGTGGAGACTGGATGTATGGTCTATTTTTTCAAAAGTGTGATGTTTGAGTAGCCGTCTGTTTCCGGTCTCACAGGGGAGTCGAGTTCTCAGGTGACCCATCTCTCGGAGGAGCTCTGGAGGAAAACAGAAGAAGCTTCCCGACAACAGGAGCAGATCACTCTCTCTCTGGCTCAGACGGTTGAGCTGCAGAGGAAGAGCAAAACTGTGAGAGAAGAAGCGTGTATGCATAAAACACACCTGTCTGTGATTGATTGATTGATTGATTGATTGACAGCTGGCAGTGGAGAATGAAGAGCTCTCTCAGCACCTCTCGGCAGCCAAAGATGCTCAGAGACAGCTCACTGTAGAGGTGTGTTTTAAACATAAATAAAGAAACTTAAAAATGGACAGAAAGTTCATTTTTGCAGAAAATCAGAACAGAGAAAACTTCACGCTGTGGTGTTATGTGTGTCAGAGACTGTAGGTGGCACTATAATGCTTTCTGTATATCTCAGCTGCTGGAGCTGCAGGATAAGTACTCAGAGTGTGTCGAGATGCTGCGAGAGGCTCATGTGGAGCTGAAGCACCTGCGTGGCCGGAGTGTGTGCGGCTGTATGGGAACACATCGCCGCTTCCACCCGCTTGGCCTCTACCCCATGGTACACGCGCACAAGCACAAACTCTCACACACCGCTGAAGAATACACTCACTGTATTTGTGTGTTCAGGACTCTCTGGCTGCAGAGATTGAAGGCAACATGAGGAAAGAGTTGAGCCTTGATCAACCAGATGAGGAGGAGGAGGATGAGCACAAGTGTGTAGCTGACACTGTTACTAACTTGTTCAAAAATGTGATCGAAAGTGTGTTTGTGTGCAGTCTGCAGCAGCGTGTGTTTGAGAAAGTGAAGAACATCAAGTCCAGCTCCTCTGAGGGGCCGTCTCAGATCCCAGGCTCCAATCAGATGCTTTGTTTCTCTCCGGGTTCTGCCCGCTCTGGTTCAGAGCCTGACAACCGTACGCTGAGTTTGCTTCAGGAGAACAGCACGTCAGACACACAGTGAGAGAGCATTATGTTTATTCATTATATGTGAATATTTTTTTTCACTCTCCCATGGTGTTTCAACTGACGAAGCCTTGCAGCATCGCTACACTGTAAAAAATAATGGTTAAAATGGTGAAAAAAATGGCATTTTATACCATAAAACAGTTTATAACCTTCAAATTCAAGGATTTAAATTGTAATATTAACAGTTAGTCATCAATATTTACAGCTCAGAACAGTTCTTTAAAAAAAATTTAAAACTAAACTAAATTTTATGGTAAAAAAAGCAGCTGTGGTTACTAAAACCTTATAATCAGATCCATATTAGCACCATTATTGGCTTCACGGGATTGTTCTGTAAATTTTACATTGTTAGAACATAGAAGGGACGCAGAATTACAAACTTTATACACTTTTATTCACATGCTGTTTTAACAACGGTATAAAAGAAAGACGTCCATTAATGACGTCCCTGAACAGTAGTCAGAGTTGATGATCACTCTGGAGAACACAGCAGATGTAGAGTCAGTTAACCACAGATAGAATGAAGTCTTCAGTGATGACAGCAGGAGTGGAGGCAGACAAGAGCAGATGGAGTGATGGGACATACACAAGAGAGCATGGAGATCCAAGAAGGTAGGAAGCTGTCATGGAGAGTCACGGTGCTTGAACCATAGGACAGTATAGTGGATGATTGAGTGGGCACTAAATGCATCTGATCACATGGGCTTCTTAAAAAAAATCAACATTTCTTTTAGAGGTGATACAGTAACTCGTTAATTTTACGGCAAGAAACTGTTTTTTCGTATCTTTCTAACCGTTTTTCTACTTTCTTTGAGTTTTTCTGTAGTATTTATAGAGTACTTCACACACTTTTTTTATAACGTGATGTGGGTCTGTGTCTAAGCGGAGGGAAGTGCTCAGGTTCGGCGGATCTTCAGCTGGCTTTGCGCCGTCTCTCGCTGAGGAGGCAGAACAGCGTAAGCGAGCGGCTCTTTTTCCAGCGTGAAAGTGTGTGTGAGCGGCAGGACACACACCGGCCCCTGCACTGTGACATCATTATGTCCAGCCGACCCTACCTCCCCAACAAGCTCCAGATCGTCAAACCTCTGGAGGGTGAGTGTCTCAGCTACCCAAACATCTCAAGCAATGGAGCAGTCCACAATATACTAACAAAAGTTTTAAAACACACTGAAACTTTTTAAAAGTTTAGGATCTCAAAGGTAAGAAGGCTAGGGTCTTCTTTTGTATTAGAGCTACATCATCCTAATGTTTGTGTTCAGATGTCTCTTGTACTCTTGAGTGATGTAGAGAGCTTGTTTTATGATGGTGCTCTTGTTTCTCAGTAAAATGGAAATAATGGATAATTTTCTGCTTGTAAATATAAAAAAACACAAAGACAACAAGTTTCAGAAGTGACTATGTAACTCCACGGTACATATTGTAACAATTCTATATTGTGCCATAATATATTTTGACTTTTAATCTGTAAAATTTTATATTACAGAATAAAAGTCCCCAATATAGAGCCCTATATTCTTCTCAGGGCTCTATCATTTTCTCTTATGTGTTTTGTATAGCTCTGCTTTCCTCTAAGTGTGTGTTTGTGTTTTTTTTTCACAGGCTCACAGACCCTCCAGCACTGGCAACAGTTAGCACGTCCTCACCTGGGAGGCATCTTGGACACTCGACCTGGCGTCATCCCCAAAGGTTTCCGTCCGCTTAATCCAGATCAGAATCTGGATCAAAACCAGAGTCCAGATCACAATCTGAATCTAGACCTGAATCAGGTCTATCATTATCCTGAGTATGAGGAGGAGGAGGACCCTGGGGAACAGTACTTCCAGAGCTTGCCTACCACTTCCTCTGCCAATCGCAGTATTCAGTCAGGCCTTAGCAACGCCCCATCAGCATTAGCCACACCCTCTTCTAGTATCAGCTTAGAACCAGCCTTTTCTGAGTCCGCTGGTAAGCTCTGATCATCTAAACGGAGTAAAGTTCTGTAGAGTGTGCTAGAGATCATTTTGTACAGTACATAAAAGGGAATTAATAACCTTGTGTGTTTGTTTCTGTGTCAGTTTACTATCCAGGTAAATGCATGGCTCACACCAGCTCCACGTATACCTTCACCACCTGTAAGATCCTCCACCCAAGCGACGAGCTCACTACAGTAACACACAGGTACAACTCCTCTGATCCTATTCTCTGAATGCATGCCATGCAATGTTCAAGGAACCTCCACCATGCTTAACTCTTGCCTGCAAACACTCATTATTGTACCATTCTCCAGCCTTCTTCTACAGCCAAATATTAAAAATTGTGACTCATGAGTCCAGAGCTTTTTTTGCATTTTTCTGCACCTCGGTTTTCGTGCATACTTATTTTAATTAGCCTTATTACCTTATTGCTGGGTAATAAGCTCAATGTGTTTTGCATTGATGGTGGAATTGGTGGTGGTTTAAAGGCAAGGATGGAAACACCAAATATTGATTTGATTAAAATTGTAAAACTGGAAAAATTTCTCTCTCTGTCGATGTCCAGTCTGAATGCAGTGTCCAGCAGTCTCCTCTCAACCCCAGCTGTGACCCCCAGGATGAGCCTGTGTTGTTCCCCCCTCACCCCAAGAATGAGCCTGTCCCACTCCCAGTCCTTCACCAGCCTTCGCGACTGTACCAAAACCTTCAGCTCTTCTCTGGGGCTGGTGCGTCTCCTTCAGGAGCGGGGGATCTCTGCTGCTGTCTACAGAGCCCCTCCTCACCACCAGCCTTCACACACCCCTTCGTCCACAGACACAGGTCCTCCACAGGACACCCCCACACTCTTCACGTCTAGCAGCCCGGCCTGTGGAAGCTTCCTAGCATCGAGACCGGCTCGTACCATTCTGGAGCAGGTTGCTGTAGGATCCAGAGACTGTCAGAGCCAGACAGAGCTGAGTGTGAGTGAGCTGAGGCTGGTGGATAAACTCAAACGCCTGGGTGTGTCTGGGGCCGGGGGTGGGTGTGGACCCTTGGAAGAAGGTCTGAGGAGGAACCGAAGCTACCCTGCAGTGCTTGGGGCAAGCATGGCTATGAAAGGGCCAGGAGCCCGAGGTGAACAAATGCTGCTAGCGCCTAAAATAACAAAGCAGACCAGTCTCAAGTGATTTTGAAATGTGTTTATTAACTAAAAAAATAGCTAGCGTTGTTAATACCATGCGCTATAAACATGCGTTATTCTGATAAAACATTCTCTTGAAGTGATAATTCACCATGTTTAAAGCAATATTCCCCATTGTTAGAGGTAGAATATACTAGAAATATTTACCCGTCTACACACACGCCCTGATTAATGTTCCTGTTTATAAACTAACTCACTGAACCCTCTGGTTTGTTTTACTGCAGGACCAGTATTGTGAATTTCATGGTTATATTTTAGTGCCTGAGATTTATTTATTACAAAATCATGCATTAAGAAGCCTTGGACCCGTTTAATTGTCTTATTCAGATTATATGTCTGTTCCTACTGTTTTAATGATCCAGTATTTCTGTCTATTGGCTTTCAGGTTGTGTAACTGAAATAATGGTCGCTATGCATAATTTATTCTCAAAGAAATAATAATTGGTCGCTAGAGGACGCAATGTACTACTTCTGATTCAAAATAAAACAACTGGTTAAAGGAGTGAATATGCATTTTCTCTATAGCATAGATATCATTTACATAACAAAACTCTACAATCGCAATACAATCTCATAACAAGTGTTCTAAAAGTATTTTCTGCGATATTTAAATAAATAAAAAAATTAATGGTTAATACTGTCTTTAAGATTCACTATAAGTAATCACTATAAGTAATTTATTTATAGTGAACTTATTTTACATTTGGGGAATTGGACTTTTCATCGATATTGTGTTCAATTGTATTGAATTTTTATACAAATTGAATTGTATATAAATGCGTTTATGTGTTTACAAACAGGAAATCGTGAGAAATAATTACAGACTTCGTGAAACTGAACAATTATTTTGTAAAATTCGAAGCGATACAAAACCGGAAGTTCATTATTGTTTTCACTTTTTTAAATTTTGGTGCTGAGCCCAGCAAATAACAGACAAGCCCAAACAAACAAATAATATCAATATTAAACTCCAGATCTTTTTCGTGTAAATGAGGTTATTCGCGCGCTTTGCAAAATAGCGGGAAAAAGAAAATTGGTCAGGTAAGCAAACGTTTAAACGTTCTAAAAAATTTCAAAATATCCCTTTTTTGTTGTACAGTCTGTCTGTTTCGCTTCTTCGGTAAACGCAGCTGTTTGTGGAAGTTCGTGGTTAAACTGAAGAATGATAATTATCCCAGACAAGAGACGGCTGACCCAAATGTCGGTTATTTCAGCACTCAAGATGCTCTCTCAAACATCTTTACTCTACTTTACTCTATCATGGATATTACCATGGGAACAGGACAAAAACCATCTGCTCTCAGTACATCCAGTAATTAAACAAGACTTCTGATGAATCTGTAGTCATAAAGCAGGTGGGTCAACAACTAAAGATGTTTTTGAGACTCTGCATTTCAAGTCAGATCAATACAGTGACATTCTTTTTAGTTGAAAGTGAACAGCCTACTTTAAAAGTCTAAAGCATCTCAATTTGATCTCTATATATTGGTTTGAAATGAACTAAATCTAAAGCACACATGGTTGTGACTGTAAAGTTCTTGCTCTTCTTTGTAAAAATGACCGGAAACTCTCAGTAGTACAATACTCTCGAAGTACAGTACTGTGCAAAAGTTTTAGCAGGCCTCATGGGAAGGTCTTAAAGAAAACACTACTTGACACTAATAAATTATTAACACTTACGTTTTTAAACCATTATTTTACGGCATTTTTCCATACCTGTTTAAATCTCTAAAGCTAGGGCCTAACCCAGGTTTTTCTGGTCTTAGGTTCCCAATCCATCTGAGCCATGGTATTGGCTTGAAGTCTAAATCTGAGTTAATTGCAGTGGTGGTTAATATGATGTAACATCACTCTCTCATGCTGCGGTCTGTAACAAACTGCCTCTGAATAATTCAAAAAGTCCTCCAGCTCATAAACCAGGATTATTTCCTGCTAATGTTCTCTCTAAGCCTGCTATGCACTCATTTATCGATATTCTATTGAGTGTTTAAACCACAGACTCTTTTTAAAGCCGTTTCTTGAGCAGTGAAACTCTGCCGGTGGTTTCTGATTGGTTTATTGGAGTGTTTCTGGTGGAGTTGTTATTAAAGGGCCTCTCCATTCAAACTGTTTTTATTTAGTTCATATCACTTTCTGATAT
The DNA here is from genome assembly GCA_007224835.1 of Danionella cerebrum. NCBI lineage: Eukaryota > Metazoa > Chordata > Actinopteri > Cypriniformes > Danionidae > Danionella > Danionella cerebrum. The sequence continues at coordinate 140,730 of SRMA01026899.1, forward strand.
TATCATAGGGCTTTGTATTTTGTACTTTGGTTCTAAAGAAAATCTACGTCATTTCATAGCTAATGACAGTTCGGTTCTCTCAACTGCCTCAAGGCGGGTGCAGCAATGCCGGATGTCTGGGGTGTGAGGGTTGGGCTTTGTTGATTGTGCCTTTTATATAAGGTGTAAAAACTAATCATAACTAATGGTGATTTTGATTGCTGCTATGGCAATAAACACAAGCTTTTGCTTAATTTTTGTTTCCATTTTTAGGTAACAATACATTGAATAAAATCCAAACAAGAGAATGAGTCACATTTGTAAGGGTTGTATTCTGATCCAATGACAGGTTTGGATGAAAGTTTCAAATGCATACTGTCTGAGAGCCTAAACGCAACTTAAATTAGGAATACATCTCTTATTTTACTATGTTTACCGTTATCATTAACTTAAATAGAATCTCTTGCAAATAATGGGTTGACAATTGTTCCAATTAACTCTTGTTGTGTAATATGATACTTTAGTAACTGGTATGTAACATTGTTTTTTTTTATTGATAAACAATATAGTTGTTGGGTAAACTTGCATTAAATCAAGGTGCTACTGGTGGAACAAGCCATTAACTGGGGCATAGGGGATGATGTTAAATGATTCCTATGATTTACCGTATCTCTAATAAAAAAAAAAAAACAACCTAATCTTCTTAAGGGGGCGGGGCATGCTCTAAGACAGTGGTAACGGAAACATCTATCGGTTTTATGATTCGTCAATTTCTCCGATATATTGGAATAGAAAAAAAATAGTTCAGGTTTAGCTTCTGACAGAAGTGCCTTCCTGGTTTGTCTACCAAGGTATTTTAACCCTAAAAAAAGACAACACAGAGATTTTAATGTTGCAAATGAAATATCTGCTGTTAAATCTGTAAAAGCCAACAGGACTAGGCCAAAACAATTTAAAATGCAGCCTACCAATACTAACTTCCTGGTAACCCTGAACGCGAATTAGAAAAATATTCAGTCATGTGCCCGTCACTCAAATAGAGTGACAGCGGGGACAACCAATCACGCGTCAGCAATACTGCTATCAATCAATAGATGAACTTAGATCTCAAAGAAACTTCAGTTTTATTGGCGGATTGTACATGGTGTTTCTATGATAAATATACTAAATGTGAATTTATTATTATGCAAAGTGTTCCCGAGTCAAGTCACGAAACATCGGGGTTCAAGTCCAAGTTTTGCCAAATTCTCAAGTCACCAAATTAAAGACTCGAGTCTGACTTGAGTCCAAGTCATATGACTGAAGTCCACACCTCTGGTTTTCAAAGATTCTTCTCGAGGTCAAACTCTTGGAGTCCATTTATGACGTGATTTCTTTATTGAACACTGTGACAAAACATTGAGACAAACCAGATTAGACCAGGTTTAGAAACAACAGCCAGACATTTAGCTTTATTCAGACGTTTGTATTTGACAATACTGTCGTAATACAGACACACAGAAAGAACTTGAAAGCTCATGGATTTCGGTGCTAAATAATGACAATTCTGGGTGGAGAATCCCTGTGAAATGTACATTAAGTAATAATAATAACAATAAGAACAGTAGCAATAAATAAACTCTTTATGTGCGGATGAGGACTCGTGTGTTTAAGTATTTATGAGGAATATTCATATTCCTCAGCACTGCGGCGGCCAAAATCCATCCATCCCACATAGTCCCGATCCCTGATCCGATGGTTCATGGCGTTTGCTCTGTTGCTCACAGGGGAATTGCGACGGACCGATCCTAGAGAGAGAAAAAGACCTTGTTAAGCCAGAAACTAACTTGTTTGTCGCTGATGCTCGCCTGAAGCTGAGTTCATGTATGATTTGACGCTTTGTCTTCATGATGGTGTTATGTTGCCAAGTTTGTTGTTGAGGGCGTGAGTGCGTTTAGAGCAGATGGAGACATGTTCTGACCTGCGAGGCACATCTAAAACCAGCTCTTTCACCATTTAAAGATGATCAATCCAATCATGGATGTCAGTGGGGATGGGGTTCTGAGGTTGTGGTATGGTTTGATCAGTTCCAGTAAGCTCCACTCAGAGACACTCGTGAAACACTCTTGTCGTTCTGAACAAGGCCTAAAGAGTGATGGCTGTAATTCCATGGGTCAGAGATGATGAGAGCATCTGTCTGCATCACCCGGGGCATAAACACAGGCTCACATCGCTGCGGTGTGTGTTTGTTTTACGTTGCTGCTCGGCAACACACAGCTGAGGGAGGGAAAGGTGCATGAGAGAACCACGGCTCCATCCATAACAAATCTGTCACTTCATGTTGCCTTTCATTTACCTCTGTGTGGATTTGCATAATGGTTTCACCTGCACATGCTTGTGTTTGGGTGTGTTTCATGGTTTACCGGTAAATACGTTCTTGCAGCTTCATGTGATGATTGATTGACTTTTCCTAGGGGGCGTTTACTGTTGGTTTCTCTTTTCTAGTGCAGTCTGGGTCTGTATTAGGCAGTTGTTCTTTCTGAATGCGAAAATGTGTGAAAATATAGTAGCAGAATGGTAAAATATCTGAATAGGATTTCTGTACAGATCTCACAACATTGTATTTCTTCTTCTGGGTTTGGTTCTGCTGCGAATCCCTTGATGCGCTGCCATTCCTCTGTTTCGTTTTGTGTTATGTAACATGTAATTCACCCCGGACACTGGAGGGCGCACTTGAGCAGACCCTTTGATGGAATGTTTAGTCTCTTTGAATGGTGGATTACATGTTTATATTAAAAACAAGTATTGATTTCTTTTTAATTTTAATTTTTTTTTATTTCTAAAGATTATTTTATCCCAGGTATTGGTATTGAACACTTTGAAGATCACATAAACCTTCTCATTGTTGACCCTAGGTTATAATTGGTGAAAGGTGATCAAACATGATTATATCTTTGGACAGACTTACTGTATAGCTCCATCTATGATTGATAACAGCATCTTGTCTATTTTTAAATGGTGTGTTGAATATAAAAGGTATGGAATAAATTTTGTGCCAATAAAACATAATTTCAGCTAAAACGAATAAAAAATTGTATCACAAAGTCAAAAACACACCGAACACAAAAATAAATCAAGTAATTACCATAAAAATTAACATTGATTTTAAATACACTACATTGGAAATGCTTGTACGTACGGTTTATTGAGCTGCCAATCCAAACCACACTTGCCAATGAGGCCGAAGCACTGTTATCCCCACCCCCATGGATAGTTTGTGCCAGAATAACAAACGTAACTTTCAGAATCGCAAACGAAAGATGCTGAAGTGCTGAGAGTGTAATCAAAACTGTGAAACTGAAGCTCAAACTGAAACGATTTTTATGGTTCATTACTTGATTTTTCAGGCTGATTATTTTTGTTCATTTTAGCTTTCGTTTAGCATAAAACGTCGTCTTATTGGCACAAAATGAATTCCATAAAAAAGGAAAATATTCCACTCTACCGTCTTACCTTTCTTAGCAGAAATGATCTTGGCCAGCAGCAGGTTCAGGTCAGCCCTGGACCCTGGCTTTGTTTCGCCCTCCATCTGCGGCTTCAGACTCAGACTGGTAGAGCGGGAGAACCTGCGGTAGCCGTCACTGGAAAAGGAGGACTGAGTGTTTACAGCCTGGTGCCCATCTGAACTAGGTTCTGTCTCTGAGAGACTGTCCAAGTGGTTCCCATCAGACCTGGCGATGACCTCTGGAGAGTGAGTGCTGTCTTGAAAGCTGACGAGATGTTGATGCCCGTGAGCTGGAGCCAGAGAGCAGGCAGACAGTGCTGCCAGGATCAGAAACAACCCAGTGTACATCTGGAACCACAAGAGATACACTCTCTGGGTAAGAGAGACTCTTAAATATGGGGTTTGTGTCCATCTCGATATGCTAACAGTGACGATGCAAAACCCACACTCGATCTCAAAAGAAACTATGAGAGATCATTATTATTTTAAAATACATTTTCAGCCTTTGTTTTTTGAACAGTAAATGTACATATGGACAGCTGGTGGTTGAGAGTTTTTTTTCTAATGAATCATTTGCAGGAGGAACTCACGGAGAGCTGGAGGGACAAACAAATGATGCACAACAGTTTTTTTCATCTTCACTGCAGAGGTGGGTTTTTCTGAGGGGAACACATTTCTTTCATGATGTATTCCCCTCTGTTTATCAGCATGGAACAACAGGTTGTAGTCATAGGTAACACATTGCTCAATAACTCTTGCTTTTGTGCAATTTACCTCTAAACAACGTGACTTCCGTAAACAAGCAAAATAAAAAAAAAATACAGAACTTGACAACCACTGGCATAGTGATTCCCTGATAACGTAGATGTCACGATTTCTTACAAGTGAGCACTCGATGAACTCATTCTCGACACCAATCCATGCCAATCATAGCAACCCTGGATCCTTACAAAGACAGCCAATCACAACTGTTCCCCACATTTGTGGGTGGGGCATGAAATATTGCATCCGTTGCTGTTTATCTCAAAATATGACAAATTTAAGTTGAGGAGTGCTCTGGTTCTCTGGGATGTAGGGCTTTTATTTCTGAAGCTATGACTCTGAGACCATCTCCCGCACACTTTTGTTATTATTAAACATTTTCCATAATATTTATTCGAAACTATAGAGGTTGGCTTGAATTCATTTCATCTTTACCGTTGTCTTTGACAAACCTCCGCTAACAAAAAAAAACACACAGATATCTTAAGGTCAGAAAATTGTCATTTATGTTGCATCTCTTTTCAAATAAAATGAAAATAATGAAGTTAGGTTTAATTTTTTAAAATCTTAGATCCAACCGAGCAAACGTTAGAAGTTGGATCGAAGATTTTTGTGTTAGAGTTTATCTGTGAGTCATGGAGGCATTTATCTTATTATAATTTTTTTTTCTTGGTGGCAAGGATTGCCTTAGGAAATGTCTAGTTTCTTGTTATTGTTAAATCTGCTTCAAATGTGTAATATTGATTGAATTGTCATAAAAATTTTAACTCTCACATTATCTCAAAACAAGCACAACAAACTCAACTCTAATGTTTCATTTAGACATGTTAAAAAACATGTAAATTTAATCTGATTATTGAGTCTAAAAAGCATGCCGGGAGAGAGGGAGGAAGTCTCTTACCGTCTTCGGTTGTTCTGTCAGGAGGAGAGTGTAAGAGTGTTTCTCTGGAAGGAGGGAGAGATGCACTTTTATACCAATGGCGGCGTGCACACACTCGTTCATACACACGCACGCACACACACACACCCTTACACCCTCTCACTCGAAGAAGATTCAGTTCAGTCTGGTTTTGTTCAATTTAAATTTGATTCCCTTTATTTTCATATAATCTGGCTCAAAATGTCTCAGTTAGCCCAAGTTTCACCCCAAAATGATTCAGTTCAATTCTTTATGATTCAGTCCATTTCCACATCATTCAGTCCAGTCCATTTTCTTTACCCGCTTCTTCCTTTTCAGGGTCATAAGGTTCTGCATACTTTGGGCCGCCAGTCCAGTTCAATCAAATTCAGTTCTATTCAATTTAGTTCCTTAAAAGGTGGAATTTGTTTCAAATGATTCTGTCAAGTATGACTCTCCTTTGCTCAAATTGACTCAATGATTCTGTTTATTTTCTGTGTGATTTTCAAAAGATGTGATTGGTCTGACGATATGAATCCTTGCAATCCTTGAGGTTTGTCCAACTGCAGCACAGAGTGTCTACAGATGCTTTCTACTTTCTTTGCTCTCTCTCTCTCTTTTCATCTATCCGTTGAGCGTGGGAGGCGAGTGTCTGGTGTGAGAATGGTGTGGCCGTGTGGGAGGTGTTGGTGTATGTGCATGTCCTCCTCGTCTGAAGGAACCCAGCGCTTGAGTTGCTTGTTCTGGATGAGCACTCCATCGCTCCTGACCATGAGCTGCTGAGTTTCATCTCAGAATCTACAAGTAACGCAGGAGTTTTACCCACTAGGTGATGCGTGTAGGACATTTGTGAAATCACAAAGCAGAATAGAAGTTGGTGTTTAGACCAAAGAGATTGTTGGACGGTAAAGGTGATATTTTAGATAATGACTGAAGGATTTTCATCATTGTTCCTCTCAGTCTATTGTCTGAAACTCTTATAACTCTCATCTGTCTCGTGATTCTGATGACGGATCCTCTGATAGATGTCCATCACACATCTCCATCAAAAGAGAAGGGTCTGGAGGTCAGAGCTCAGATTTATTCATATTCATCATCGTAATGATGCCGGCCTCCATTTCCAGAGATTCCTCCAGTAATTGAGGATGACCTATGCTAATCTCTGCTTCCCCTCTCTTTCCGACTGTAATTACACCAGCATTAATGACATTTAATGAGGGACGAGGAGATCTTCAGCATTTTTCCAGATGAGAGGAGAATATTCTGACAGACAGATACTCTGTGTATCTGTGTGTTAAAGAAGGAACTGTATCTTTTTCAACTCTTGAGCAACTGTACAGTGGTGTGCCTTCCGCTCAGTAGTCCGATACTGTCTCAAATATCAACTTTTTGCCACTTATACATTAAAAATTAAATATATTATAAAAAACTATGCTGTCCTATATACATTCAGAATGTCCATTGACGTTTTGGTCACTTATATCCCAAATAATTTCCACTTTGAATCCTGGATCCGGTTTTTGTACGGCTTAAAATGTACATTTTTTATACTTTCCCAGGAATAAGTAACATATAAATGGCAGGAATTTCTGGCAAAATATCTATGTCCAAGGAAATATGTTAATTCAAATGTAAGTCGCTTTGGATAAAAGCGTCTGCAAAATGCATAAATGTAAATGTAAAATGTAAATGTAAAGGAAAGCTGGTCATCTATTAAGTCGTCTGGATCACAGCAGTGTTTCCCTTACCATTATATTAGGGGGGCGCCGCGCCCCCCCAACGGCACCCCCCGCCCCCCTTGAAGGTCAAGTTAATTTTATTTTATTTTCGTCGAATAACGACAGAAGTAATTTATATATAACAGGTCTTTGCTTTTTTCTTTTATTAAACTAAATAGCATTATGTTATTTATACGATGGCATGTAATTTCTGTCTCAACGTTTGCGCGTTTACAATTGTCCTCTGTATCGCGCACGGCGGAGTTCCGCCCCGATGCGCGCGCACCGCGGAGTTCCGCTCCGATGCGCACACACACACACACCCATCAGCGGACAGAGAGAGACCGCGCGTCGGAGAGTATGTCGCAGCAGGCAAAAATATCCCTGTTTTTTAAACGCTCCCAAGGTGGTGACGATGACAGCACGTGTTCTGCTGCGAGCAGCAGCCGGTGTAGCTTTTCTCCTCCGAATCAAAGTACAGAAAAGAGCCCAAGTGCTGTATGTCTTGCCCCTGACAAGCAGCAAAAGTCTAGCCACCACAGAACGACAGGTTTTGACCCAGCTTGGCTGTCAGAGGCGAAATACTCCCCCTGGCTGCACAAGACTGATCTTGGTAAGTAAGTAAATACACACAAGCATGAATGAACGAATTGATAAATAAATTGCTTAATTAATAGCTAGCTAGTTAGTTATACAATGGCATTTCCTGTTTTAAACAATCACTTTGTTAAGTTGATTTTTACTGTTGTTACTATCAGTTATCACTTTTAAAGCCTAACAGTTAATGTATTTACAGGTCAAAACAGACATTCGCAATAGGCTGCAAGGGGACCATCTTGCAGCCTGCATGCGGATCTCAATAAATGGGCCAGAAGTTTCAGACTATCCATGCCAAGATGCTCTGGAAATGTTCTTTCAGAAGCCCAGAAAGATGCACTGCAGTGACAAAAGCTGCACACTTTGTGAATAATTAACATATTAAAATAAATCTGATGTTTAGTGTTTAGTTCAGTGTACAGTTGTTTAGTTATTGTACAGTAATTGTTCAGACATATAATATATTGGTATACTGCAATTAAAAGAAACATATAAACACTATTAATATAAACACATATAACACTATGCCGCACCACCCATAACACCACAACCCCCCCCCCATGATCCTAGGGGAAACACTGCACAGTCAAGTTCAATTCAGTTTAAACCGCCATTTTTTTCTCTTGTTTTGCCACTCACCTGGGGGAGAAATGGCCCAGTGTGAAGCTGACATCAACACATACCCTATATTTAAAGATTATTAATTGTCATGCTTTGGTGGTGTACAGCACGGTTGTGCAGGGCGATCCAGGTTCAAATCTCAAATTCTGAGTAATATCCCAACCTTACCTCTCTTTCCCCGATTGTATTCCTATCTACAAACTGTCCTTTATGGTTATAAATTACAAAAAAATGGCAAGTAATTGGTTACCTCTACCGTCTTGGTGGTAATAATTCACCAGTTTGAGGCAAGATAGTGAAGTTGCAAGTGTTCTGGTGACTCTGGTTCCACGCCACAAAAAATGCTTTTGTATTTGTCAGTGAATTTTTGCTTTCATCTCAGTTTCTATGTTTTGGTATGTTTAACTATGCTAAATCAAAGACCTTTGTAAACTCTGCATGGCTGATTTTCATTGGTGCTGTGAAGCCTTCTCCATTAGCTCTGAGGGTAATCAATCATTAAGACAGCCATTGTAGATGGGGACGACCCGTTCAGAAATGGTGAGGGAAAACATGGCGCTGTAACATCAAAATGATAACACAGAAGCATGTAGACGTTCAACAACTGAATGATTAATAAATTAACCATTTAATCCCTTGCCTTAAAAGATGATTTAAAGAGGCTAAGCTTATATGATTTAAAGATTATAAAATAAGGACAGTGCATAAAAAAGTAATAATCCTAATTAAAACGTATTTAAACTAAAAATAACTACACATTCTAGGTGCCACCAATTAGCTGCTGGCACCCTATGAGTACTGTATTTATGTTTTGAATAACATGACCCTATGAGCGAAGGCTGAAAACAAAAATTGCACAAACAATTCTCTGTAAACGTTCACCTGGCTTATGAAACTTACATCTGAGTTCATAGACTTAACTCTCAGCAGGTGAAACAACAGCAGCGCAGCATCCTTCATTATCCAGAAGCTTTTGTCAATATTATTGATTGGTGTTGCTCTGCGGAAGAATTAACTGTACAGACGAGATCGAGGGAAACGGTGTTCATTCTGAAAACATCCGGACAATATAAAGTATGCCTCCGGACGTGTTAAATGTATAAATAAATATTCATGTTCGGCGAGAGGGGAGCGGTTTGAACGGTTTGTTTAGTGTGATTGTTGTTATTAAATATTCATTGAGAGACGAATTGAGATGCTTTCTTAAGCCTCCAAGGGAAAATTTCAAGAAACAACGAAACAGAGATCCCATCTTATTTTCTTACTCCATACTTCTGAGCAAATTTCTGAACTCTTCATGTGTACATCACACAAAGAGAAACTTGTTTAATGATCTGATTCTACTTTTTCAGCATAGTGTAAAATATCAAAGACAAACCAACAGGTACTGTTTGGATAGTTTAGATTTTTTGTAGATTAATTAGAATTTTCTTACAGCAATTTTTGACTCGGATTCGGGGAGTTTCTTGAAAGATCTTTGCAGATTTAATGCACTTTCACTGAACAGAAGGTGCAAAACGGTGCTTGTTTGGTGGCGCTTCCCAGCATGCACTGGAACAGGTTGAATTATTCATGCACCCTCATAGTCGGACCGTGATTCTGTTATTGTAAATCACACTGTACAAACCATATTGAGCTTCCCTAGTTAACAACAATGCAGTATGGATAGAAAAATCACCATATACCACCTAATAAACATTTGTTTTTATTTCTGTAAAATATTACTTAAATATACAACTTACAAATGATTGTTTTTTTTTTTACGGGTGGTTGACAAAAACACAATTCTGATTTTCTGTGTCACATACAAATCAAAATAATATTTTTAAAGAAAACGTATACAAACGTCCCTCTGACAAATAGTAAAATGAAACAAAAATTGTAACATTTCTAGTTAGATTTTTGATCCAAACATCAAAAATGCTATTTGATGTGACGTACAAAAACGCTTTGTTGGTGGTAATTAATGAATATATCAACAGAACACAAGAAAATTAGTATCAACAAGGTTACTATAATTTCTTGAAAATATCGTGAAATATTTGAGAATGGGCAACCAAAATGGGAGAACCAAAAATACCAATACTTCATTGTAAATTACACAAATAAAAATAATCGCTTGAAAACCAATCCATTTTGACGAGTTCTCCATTTTCAGTTAATATGAAATAGCTGTCGCGTGACAAATGACCAGATAGTGCAGCAAATTAAAGCTTTATCAAACTCAAATATCTGTATTTTGAAAGTTAAGAGTCATACATAAACAAAAAAATAATTTCATAGACGATTTTTGAAGTAAAAAAATTATACGGCTTCTACGTCAACTACCCATATATGTAAATTAACATAGAGAGTATAAACGAAAAGTATTACACGTGGAAAGTAAACTAAAGCAGTGTTATATTTTAGAACGTTTTAAAGATTTTTTTTACCGTCAGTAGCGATATTTGTCGGAGGTTGTGGATCAGATGTGGTCGCGGTGACATTTCTCCGCCCCCTCAGAAAAAAAGCCGTCAGTCCCAGCAAAGTAAACATTATTTTCAGTTGTTAAAAATATCAACTTCAAGATCAACGAAATGGGAAAAACTCATTAAAACACAGCTCAATCAGCAGCAAATGTGTTGATAGTCCAACAAACGCAGATCACTCGTGACTTTAGAACGCCTGACGTCACGTTCGAATTTACATTCCATTGACGTCACGCAAAGTGGCGTGAAATGAATCGCGGTTGGCGGAGTGTTTGTTGACGACCAAAAATTTGAGATCCTGTTAGCCTGAAGCCATAGCATTATATGTAACTGTGCTTAGTACGCCAAGTTATTCTTAAATGATCCATTGATTCAGTTTCATGGCACTAAGATTAATTGTTAATATTTTTTATTTATTGGATTTGCATAAAGCAAAAGGCAATACATACAAGGAAAGCATAACGAAAAACAGAGCTTGAAAACCAATCCATTTTTCTTCTTACCCTCAGTTTGCATGTAATTGTAAAAAATGACGTAACATGATGGTACATATGGATTTACTCAGGATGAGCATGAAGAGAAATGATTGAAGTTGGAAAAAAAGTTTGCAGGAAGACAAATAATTTGGTGATGTTTCAAGCATGTGGTCAATAACTGAAAGCAGCTGTTGAGGGGTTAACATCTATATACTGTATGTCTCTCTCTCCTTCAGTCTCTTTCTGGCATGTCTGGAGTAGCAGATGGCTGGTCTCTCTCTCTGTGGTTCTCGCTCTGCCCCTGCACATCTTTCACGGTTTTAATGAGTACCCTTCCGTCTCGCACTGTAATATGTAATATTTCTTATTTTTCTCTCCTCAGATGATTGTCTGGTTTCAAGTTTGGTCATTCTCTTCAGCATTAGTCCACTGAATGTTCATGCTATTATGCTTTGGATAAAGAAGCCATGCAAAAAGACGTAATTCATTCATCTTTTTTACCTGGTTGTTCCCTTGGGGCTCTACTGGTGCATACACCACAAGAATAAAATCCAAATAAGTAGTTAAATTTAAAATCTACTCGGAGTATATTTGGTCCCACTCTATATAGAGTTAAACCAACTCTTTAAATGTAAGTCACCTGGGAGTCAAATACTTCTTACCCTCAGTTTGCATGTAATTAATGTTACAGATGGTCATACATTTAGTGTTAAGCAATAAATGATTGAAGAGAGAAACTACATTACGGTAAAATGATTATTATTATTATTATTTTTTATGAACCTTAATATTTTACCCAACACAGTTCATTATGATATTGTGGAGGGGAAAACGGAGAAGAGAATCCATTCTGATGCTTGCTGACCCTCAAGGGTTTCAGTCTTAAATCAGCAGCTCTTCTTCTCTCCGCTCCTTCTTGTGACCTTGACTTTCCTAAAGTTCTTCCGGGGCCAGAGGAACAGAGAGAGGGCTTTGTTTGGTTTGCTCTTCAGCACTTCCTTGACCTCGATGTGCTCAGTTTCATCCTCTAGTTCACCTTCAGATGATGGACAGAAAATTTCAGTCTCTGTCTTCTTCTTCTTTTCAAGATGATCTGGAAGAAGGCACGGGTCACATGCAGGAAGCCCTGATGGTTCCTGTCTCAACGGCATCATGAAGGCAGGGCTGGCAGGCTCCACCACAATGACTGCTTCTTCATCCGGTATCTCTCCTTCCATCAGCTTGGAAATAGCACTGGAAATACATCTGCCTCAAGTTCAGCAAAAAAATGAACCTACACAGAAGTGATGGGCGGATTGATACTGTGGTATCGATATATCGATACTCACCCGTCATTTTTGGGTATCGATCTAATTATTAAAGTATCGATACTTATTAATACATTCAAAATCTAAAAACAGGAGAAAGTGTTCTATATTGCTCGATCGCTACCTACGTTTGTGTTGCTAAACACCTCCTCTGGCGCAGCTGAATGGACTCATCCATCCAATCAGAGTGCGGGAAACCTACCTCCGTGCAGATGTTTTCACAGTCTGCTGAACTGGAGACCTCTGGTAATAAAACCGGTTTGAGCAGCGTTACGGTCACAATTCAGAGTGCTCTGGAGATTACTAAAAGTTTCCTCACAGTCACCTACGAAATGTCTTAAGAAATGAGCTTGTCTAAACCGGAACCGGCATGTGAATATTCGGCAAACAGCCTTTAAAGCAGTTGAGGTTTTGTTTTGATACTTGTTTAAGCCATCTTCATTTCAGGGAATCTGTTCCTCACCTTCATCCTGACAACCGCCCATAGATTCTCAAAGGAATTTAAGTGTGCATGCCACCAAATGGGTGCCATTCGCTTGTAAATAGCCACACTAGGAAATTATGCAAATTCAGTTATTTACAAATGGTTTGCAATTTATACTAAATCTCTGAAAAAAATTGAGTAACAGGATAGCATTTTTAAAATGATGCTCCAAAATATCGCAAAATCATCAAATATGTAAATAACACATTTATTAAACGTGAAAACTGACATGGAAATTCCTCAACCTTTCAGGAGGGGGATAGGTTAGAGTAAAAAGCTGGGGCGATGACCAAACATGACTTTTTTCATCATTTCGAGTCAACATCAAACTATGACAGTATTCTGAAAAAGAAAAAGAAGTAGATTTTCCAGGCAGGACGTTAAGCACCCAAAAGATTTTTTTTAAACGATGCATCTCTTACTTCAATTCTTTACTTTTTTTGTAACCGATTATCCGTTTTAGCCCAGGTTTTTATCTACTTTATTTTCAGAATTTTTGCACAGTGGACAGAAACATTCACATCACACATTTCTTCAGAAAAATATATCATTTATTGTTTTTGGATTGTGTCCATTGCGCAATGGCATCAGCTCAACACCACTCTTCTGAGAAGCCAGTTTCCAGCTCCAGCATGACGAGGCATATAAATACTGTATTATTTATATATCACTAGCTGAGACCTGAAACACAGAAATCCCTGGTCATCAAACTGGATCTGTAGTGGTGTAAGAAAGCAAATGTTAATTATTCAAAATGTAATGGATACCTTTAAGCAGTTGTGGATACCGTTTTTCTCAAGTTCCGCTTTGACTTGATCAACAGGACACGGAACGGCTGCTTTCTTGCATGATCTTTTATGGACGTCATCTCTTCCGGGGCTCCAGATAATACAGAGTTTCAACACTGACACTTTTTCCAGCCGTCACATCAACATTCTACAAGAAAAACACGTCGAGCTCACTCGCGGTGGCTCTGTTTCTGATAATACACTGACATTGTCATACTTAGGTCTGTCATACATACGCTTTTGAAGCACCCCTGCTTCAAAACTTCAACCGGAAAAGGTTTCTCAATCTGGAGCAGAGTGTTCGCCTTGACTGTAATTTGAAATCAGAATTATTCTCAGAGAAACCCGAGAGAAAACCTTCAATGTGAACGTTTTTACCTTCAGCCATTTGTGCTTATGGAGCTTCTTCAGCTTGGTGCGCTTGGTCGGGTCTATCTCCAGACATCCACGAATGAACTCCCAGCATTCTGTCAGAAAAACAACCGTACATGCTTAATACACAGCACTCTTTCATTTACATCGAAATAATCCAACCTCACCATCAGACAGGTCTCCCTGGGTCTGCTCCATCTCGCTCACGCTGTACAGGTCCTCCTTTTTAGGATTCCTCCAGAAAACCATGTTAAAAAGAAGGATCCCAAGTAGCCACACCATCAATGGTTCCCCATGAAAAGAAGAAGATTGAATGTACTCTGGGGGTTTGTACGCCATCGTTCCTGAGAGGAAATAAGTGTTTTGATTGGTCACTGTACAGTTTGATTGACAGGTAGGGACAGGCAATTTGGTGCATTCTCTAAACAGACAACCAATGCTTGTTAACGGTAATGATAAGATTTATGTTTCAAATGAGCATTTTAATAACAATAGAAGACTTTATAATGTGCAAACTTAATTTTAACATGTGCACTGCAAAAATTTCAACGTGTAAAAATAAAACCAACTTTACCCCGTCACATTCACTCAAAAAATAAACAAAAACAACAAAATACATACGCCTGCCTTTACGTACCTCCACTGAAATAACAAAATGCAAAGTTTTATTTTATTGCATAGTCTGGCATGATTTTTTCAGTCTGGAGCTCAGTCTGTTCACTAAACAGCCGGTCACACTACTTCTGAGGAATTTCATCGTATCAAATTGCAAATATGGGCCAAACCACAAAACTTAAAAATTAAATTATACACAAAATGACTCTAAATAGGGTGCCCTCTAATCTCCTTTAAAGCAATACTGATGCCCTAAAAATGTACATTTGCTTCATATTGAGTGATCAAAAAGCTCATACATCTGACCTCTACAATCTGGTGGCTGAGGTCAGATTGCAGATCAGAACGGAACACGAAATCGTACTGTGTAGGAAGGACCTTCTACCTTCACATTGATGGATGCGTTATGTAATAGTTGCACAGGATGACGTAATTCTGTTTCCCTCTTTCTTTGGTGTACGCACGAGTTCTTTTAAGTTCATCATGTGTTGAGAGATATGGCACTCGTTAAACATGATGTTTTTAAGATTTACCAAAAATGACAATCAGCGATGAGCACACTCTGCTGCAGACCGCCCAGCACTTAGGAGCAAAGGGCAAAACTAATTCAAGATGTTTGGATCCAGTGAGTAGCAATGTGGCCTTCCAATTATAAGGTTGCCAGTTCGAGGCTCGCTGGTGGCCTTTCTGGAAGGAGTCTCCCCGGGCTTGTGTGGGTTTCCTCCAGGTACTCCGGTTTCCCCCTTAGGTGTGAATGTGTGAGTGTGTGTTGCCCTGTGATTGACTCGCGACCTGTCCAGGGTGTAACCCCGGTGACTCTCTCCCAATGTGCGCTGGAAATCAGCTCCAGCAGACCCCCGTGACCTTAAAACGGGAATAAACGGGTTTGAAAAGGAATGTATGGATCCAGTTATATGAACAACTATGAGTTTAGTTTACTTTAGTAAAGATAAGTTACCTTAGCTGCAGCAATGCCTCGGCTTCTACCTGGTGAATTTCACAGCTTATCATGATACATTGAGTGTTTCTTGTATCTTAATTTATTCTGCTAATAAATGCTGCTGTCCTTTCTTTAACAGTTCAAACAAAGATTGGTCAGGAAGAGTAAGAGTCAGGGCTAATCAATCGATTTGCACATTCCTACATCAATAGAGTTTGAGGAGCATAGAGTACATACCAGCAAAGTACTTGTAACTGTTCTTGGTCATTAACTCTCCGCATCCAAAGTCGACCAACTTGATTTTGAGGGTCTCTGGGTCGATCAACATGTTGCTTGGTTTCATATCGGTGTGCAGGACTCCACGCTTGCAGCAGGTCCGAACAGCTAATATCGCCTGCTTCATAATAAGCCGAGCCTCTTCCTCCCCAACTCTTCCTCTCCTTATGATGAACTCATCTAGACTCTCGCAGAGCACAGGATACTCCAGCACCATAATGAATTTGTCCGACTCCAAGTGCCAGTCTAGGAGCTGCAGAATTTGAGGAACTCGCGGGCCTTTGTTTGCGAGCATATGTAGAGCCATCTCTTTCGGAAGAGGAGTGGGATGTTGGGACTGGAAGGAAAACAGTTGGTGAGATCAACGGAATAAACCCAACGACTCAAAAACGTGAAAAAGAGAAGGACTACTCACAATAGTGACGAATTCTGTCAAAACGAATGGGAGGCATTTTAGAGCCACCTAGTCAACAACAGAAAATCAACAACTGTCAGCATCCCATAAAAGTACACTTTCACATTGAAAGAATGAAGAAAGAAATGGTTAGGAAAAAAAAGGGATACCTGGAGGCCATCTTGTATGCGAGTTGCCGCATAAACAACTCCGAAGCTTCCTCTTCCTAGTGTAGCTCCTATTGTGTAGGATTTTCGGATTTCTGGTAAAAGAGAAAGAAAAGATATGTCTGTGTCAGATGACTCGATAAACAGCTAGACAATTCTTTCGGCCATGTGTCCTGCCCTTCCGTGATTCACAGACAACCTCTGCAAACATTTATTTTTAAATACATTAAGTTAACTTTTCATTGTAAATCTATGATGTGCCAAAGGATGCGAAATGAGAGAGGAATAATAATGTTGACGATCAGAACAACAATCAAAGTACAAATTAATACAAAATCACTAGCCTCACTGTTTCCAGAGTTTTTATTTTTCCCAAGTGATGATTTCCAACAGAAAGATGATTTTATTTTAACCTTAGTTTATATGAGAAGATTGTAGAGTTTATATTAGAAATAAATGTATAACCCCCCAAAAAAACATAACTGGTCTAAAAAAAACGATCAGTCCTGTGACATCAATAGGGAATTCCTTTAGCTGTACAACAACCTTTAGCTCATTCCTGTAGCTCTCAACAATATCAAGCATGTCTATAGCCCATTCTTCCAGAGTAGATCCCTCAAGCTCCTCTAGATTTGCATGAACTGGAATTGATCTGTGTTCCACTGATTTTCTATTGGATTGAAGTCTGGGAACGTTTCATTTGCACTCAATAATGGGTCAATAATTAAAATCTATGTTTTTATGTTTTATACATAAAAGCGAATGCAGTTGATTAAGTTAATCTTGCTACGAAAACATTCATTTTTAAATTGGGTGAAATGCAAGGTTTTCAAAAGTGATACATTAAGTGATATACATATATGGACATAGTTAATCAATATATATATTGTTTATAACCTTTTTTATGTGAAACGTATAATATGCACAAAATATCTTTTTCTTCAGTTATCCGGGATTCACAAAAGTTGGAGTTGGATGTGAGTGCATCGATCGTCAGCTTTAGGATTGAAAACGGCTCGACAACTTGCTGTAAAACACATTCCTAGCAATTTCAATAGCTTTTTAATAATTGTTCTTCGTTTTATTCAAAAAATAAATTACATTTTACACACAAAGCATTATATTTGCATATTTAAAGCATAGCGTCTGAGTTAATTAACATCATAAACACATTTCTAACACACCCACAAGGACAATGTAACCTCAAAGGTTTGAGATTCTCAGTAATGGTAACGTTAGCAAATGGTTAATGTTTGACTAAAATTGTCTTTCTGTTCGGAACTGTTCAAAATGATGTTTGTTGTTTATTTTGCTCCTGGGAAATATTTGTTTTGTCCGACAAAACAGTTAAGAGTTTTATTTTTACTTTAATGAAAGTACACATCTTTATAGTTTACTGCAGAAATAATGCACAGCACTAACCTTTGCTGATCACATACCAACGAGCACCCCAATCCTTCGGAGTCAGGTGCAGGCTAGAATCCTCTGTATCTTCCCTCTGGCAGACTTGAGCTTGGGAAACTTCTATTTTATGTTCAGATCCTTGTTGGATGCCCTGTTCTCCATCTCCATCATCAAACGGGGGAGGAACTAATGGCTCACAAATATCCTCAGTGGTTTTGTTTGAGGAAACGAGGGAAGGTCCAGGGACATCACTGGCGACGGAACCTTCAGAGATGCCATCATCATTTTCATCACAATAACCCGATGTCTGAGAGCCTGCTGTAACTTCTGGCACATCACCATCATAGTCTGAGCTGGAACAAATGAAAGCTTCAGGGATGTCTCCATAGTCTGAGGTGTCAGAGACAGAGGCTCCAAAGCGATCCTCAGATAGAACTTCAGTCCTTTCAGTAGATCCTTCTTGGCCTATACATGGGATGAATTAAACAAAAATAGTTAGATTTGTGATAATTATTACCAAAAATTATTGCTGACTTTTTAATGAGGAGAAAACAGTTGATTCTGTTATTGTAAATCACACTGTTCAAACCATATTGAGCTTCCCTAGTGAACAATAATGCAGTATGGATAGAAAAATCACCATATTCCACCTAATTAACATTTGTTTTTATTTCTGTAAAATATTACTTAAATATACAACTTACAAATGATTGTTGTTGTTTTTTTACGGGTGGTTGACAAAAACACAATTCTGATTATCTGTGTCACATACATATCAAAATGATATTTTTAAAGAAAATGTATACAAACGTTCCTCTAACAATATAGTAAAATTCAACAAAACGTGTTGTATTGTAACAGTTAGATTTTTAGTTAGATTTTTGATCCAAACATCAAAAATGCTATTTGATGTGACGTATAAAAACGCTTTGTTGGTGATAATTAATGAATATATCATCAGAAAACAAGAAAATTTGTATCAACAAGGTTACTATTATTTCTTGAAAATATCGTGAAATATTTGAGAATGGGCAACCAAAATGGGAGAACCAAAAATACAAATACTTCACAAGATAATGTTAACTATCAAAGCAGTCATACTGAAAATGTTTGACGAGTTCTCCATTTTCAGTTTATATGAAATAGCTGTCGCGTGACAAATGACTAAAGACAGTGCAGCAAATTCAAGCTTCATCAAACTCAAATATCTGTATTTTGAAAGTTAAGAGTTATACATAAACAAAAAAATAATTTCATAGACGATTTTTGAAGTAAAAAAATTATACGGCTTCTACGTCAACTACCCATATATGTAAATAAACATAGAGAGTATAAACGAAAAGTATTACACGTGGAAAGTAAACTAAAGCAGTGTTATATTTTAGAACGTTTTAAAGATTTTTTTTTTTTACCGTCAGTAGCGATATTTGTCGGAGGTTGTGGATCAGATGTGGTCGCGGTGACATTTCTCCGCCCCCTCAGAAAAAAAGCCGTTAGTCCCAGCAAAGTAAACATTATTTTCAGTTGTTAAAAATATCAACGAAATGGGAAAAACTCATTAAAACACAGCTCAATCAGCAGCAAATGTGTTGATAGTCCAACAAACGCAGATCACTCGTGACTTTAGAACGCCTGACGTCACGTTCGAATTTACATTCCATTGACGTCACGCAAAGTGGCGTGAAATGAATCGCGGTTGGCGGAGTGTTTGTTGACGATCAAAAATTTGAGATCCTGTTAGCCTGAAGCCGTAGCATTATATGTAACGGTGCTTAGTACGCCAAGTTATTCTTAAATGATCCATTGATTCAGTTTCATGGCACTAAGATTAATTGTTAATATTTTGTATTTATTGGATTTGCATGAAGCAAAAGGCAATACATACAAGGAAAGCATAACGAAAAACAGAGTATGGATAACCAATTACACATCTAATATAAATAATGATATTTCGATTTTTAGGGCTTTAATATATTTCAATTTACTTGACTATAACTGTCCATTTTAATGTATCCAGGCAATGTATACAGATAATCACGTGGTGCTTTGCTTTAGCCAATGACTGTAAAAAAGATGACTGTTGATGGGCCATTTGAGGCCTCCGCAAGTGCGCATATGCGACTTCGTGATAAGGATGGTCATGGTTCCTTATGGATGATTAATTAAGCCATGAAGTTTTTTGAAGGGGCAGTCTTTTCACACGTTTTCCTCTGGTGTCATTCATTCCAGCTAATAAAATAATTCATAACATACATCTTTGTTGGAAATATAACCATTTTTCACAATTTAACATTTGGTGAATGGTTATCATTAGCTGTTAGCTTATTTGTATGTACCAATGAAAATACATGAGGGCTTTTAGCACTTTTAATGGTTAACCCTTGGTTATCTGCTGTCGCACTACTTATACTGAACCAGAATAAAAAAGAGCTTTATTGCCAAGCAGGTTTGCACTTACAAGGAATTAGCTTTGGTGACAGAAGCTACCACACAGTAAAATCCTAAGAGTTAAATTAACTCTACTCGGAGTATATTTGGTCCCACTCTATATAGAGTTAAACCGACTCTTTAAATGTAAGTCACCTGGGAGTCAAATACTTCTTACCCTCAGTTTGCATGTAATTAATGTTACAGATGGTCATACATTTAGTGTTAAGCAATAAATGATTGAAGAGAGAAACTACATTACGGTAAAATGATTATTATTATTATTTTTTATGAACCTTAATATTTTACCCAACACAGTTCATTATGATATTGTGGAGGGGAAAACGGAGAAGAGAATCCATTCTGATGCTTGCTGACCCTCAAGGGCTTCAGTCTTAAATCAGCAGCTCTTCTTCTCTCCGCTCCTTCTTGTGACCTTGACTTTCCTAAAGTTCTTCCGGGGCCAGAGGAACAGAGAGAGGGCTTTGTTTGGTTTGCTCTTCAGCACTTCCTTGACCTCGATGTGCTCAGTTTCATCCTCTAGTTCACCTTCAGATGATGGACAGAAAATTTCAGTCTCTGTCTTCTTCTTCTTTTCAAGACAAGGGTTTTTCAAGATGATCTGGAAGAAGGCACGGGTCACATGCAGGAAGCCCTGATGGTTCCTGTCTCAACGGCATCATGAAGGCAGGGCTGGCAGGCTCCACCACAATGACTGCTTCTTCATCCGGTATCTCTCCTTCCATCAGCTTGGAAATAGCACTGGAAATACATCTGCCTCAAGTTCAGCAAAAAAATGAACCTACACAGAAGTGATGGGCGGATTGATACTGTGGTATCGATATATCGATACTCACCCGTCATTTTTGGGTATCGATCTAATTATTAAAGTATCGATACTTATTAATACATTCAAAATCTAAAAACAGGAGAAAGTGTTCTATATTGCTCGATCGCTACCTACGTTTGTGTTGCTAAACACCTCCTCTGGCGCAGCTGAATGGACTCATCCATCCAATCAGAGTGCGGGAAACCTACCTCCGTGCAGATGTTTTCACAGTCTGCTGAACTGGAGACCTCTGGTAATAAAACCGGTTTGAGCAGCGTTACGGTCACAATTCAGAGTGCTCTGGAGATTACTAAAAGTTTCCTCACAGTCACCTACGAAATGTCTTAAGAAATGAGCTTGTCTAAACCGGAACCTGCATGTGAATATTCGGCAAACAGCCTTTAAAGCAGTTGAGGTTTTGTTTTGATACTTGTTTAAGCCATCTTCATTTCAGGGAATCTGTTCCTCACCTTCATCCTGACAACCGCCCATAGATTCTCAAAGGAATTTAAGTGTGCATGCCACCAAATGGGTGCCATTCGCTTGTAAATAGCCACACTAGGAAATTATGCAAATTCAGTTATTTACAAATGGTTTGCAATTTATACTAAATCTCTGAAAAAAATTGAGTAACAGGATAGCATTTTTAAAATGATGCTCCAAAATATCGCAAAATCATCAAATATGTAAATAACACATTTATTAAACGTGACAACTGACATGGAAATTCCTCAACCTTTCAGGAGGGGGATAGGTTAGAGTAAAAAGCTGGGGCGATGACCAAACATGACTTTTTTCATCATTTCGAGTCAACATCAAACTATGACAGTATTCTGGAAAAGAAAAAGAAGTAGATTTTCCAGGCAGGACGTTAAGCACCCAAAAGATTTTTTTTAAACGATGCATCTCTTACTTCAATTCTTTACTTTTTTTGTAACCGATTATCCGTTTTAGCCCAGGTTTTTATCTACTTTATTTTCAGAATTTTTGCACAGTGGACAGAAACATTCACATCACACATTTCTTCAGAAAAATATATCATTTATTGTTTTTGGATTGTGTCCATTGCGCAATGGCATCAGCTCAACACCACTCTTCTGAGAAGCCAGTTTCCAGCTCCAGCATGACGAGGCATATAAATACTGTATTATTTATATATCACTAGCTGAGACCTGAAACACAGAAATCCCTGGTCATCAAACTGGATCTGTAGTGGTGTAAGAAAGCAAATGTTAATTATTCAAAATGTAATGGATACCTTTAAGCAGTTGTGGATACCGTTTTTCTCAAGTTCCGCTTTGACTTGATCAACAGGACACGGAACGGCTGCTTTCTTGCATGATCTTTTATGGACGTCATCTCTTCCGGGGCTCCAGATAATACAGCAGAGTTTCAACACTGACACTTTTTCCAGCCGTCACATCAACATTCTACAAGAAAAACACGTCGAGCTCACTCGCGGTGGCTCTGTTTCTGATAATACACTGACATTGTCATACTTAGGTCTGTCATACATACGCTTTTGAAGCACCCCTGCTTCAAAACTTCAACCGGAAAAGGTTTCTCAATCTGGAGCAGAGTGTTCGCCTTGACTGTAATTTGAAATCAGAATTATTCTCAGAGAAACCCGAGAGAAAACCTTCAATGTGAACGTTTTTACCTTCAGCCATTTGTGCTTATGGAGCTTCTTCAGCTTGGTGCGCTTGGTCGGGTCTATCTCCAGACATCCACGAATGAACTCCCAGCATTCTGTCAGAAAAACAACCGTACATGCTTAATACACAGCACTCTTTCATTTACATCGAAATAATCCAACCTCACCATCAGACAGGTCTCCCTGGGTCTGCTCCATCTCGCTCACGCTGTACAGGTCCTCCTTTTTAGGATTCCTCCAGAAAACCATGTTAAAAAGAAGGATCCCAAGTAGCCACACCATCAATGGTTCCCCATGAAAAGAAGAAGATTGAATGTACTCTGGGGGTTTGTACGCCATCGTTCCTGAGAGGAAATAAGTGTTTTGATTGGTCACTGTACAGTTTGATTGACAGGTAGGGACAGGCAATTTGGTGCATTCTCTAAACAGACAACCAATGCTTGTTAACGGTAATGATAAGATTTATGTTTCAAATGAGCATTTTAATAACAATAGAAGACTTTATAATGTGCAAACTTAATTTTAACATGTGCACTGCAAAAATTTCAACGTGTAAAAATAAAACCAACTTTACCCCGTCACATTCACTCAAAAAATAAACAAAAACAACAAAATACATACGCCTGCCTTTACGTACCTCCACTGAAATAACAAAATGCAAAGTTTTATTTTATTGCATAGTCTGGCATGATTTTTTCAGTCTGGAGCTCAGTCTGTTCACTAAACAGCCGGTCACACTACTTCTGAGGAATTTCATCGTATCAAATTGCAAATATGGGCCAAACCACAAAACTTAAAAATTAAATTATACACAAAATGACTCTAAATAGGGTGCCCTCTAATCTCCTTTAAAGCAATACTGATGCCCTAAAAATGTACATTTGCTTCATATTGAGTGATCAAAAAGCTCATACATCTGACCTCTACAATCTGGTGGCTGAGGTCAGATTGCAGATCAGAACGGAACACGAAATCGTACTGTGTAGGAAGGACCTTCTACCTTCACATTGATGGATGCGTTATGTAATAGTTGCACAGGATGACGTAATTCTGTTTCCCTCTTTCTTTGGTGTACGCACGAGTTCTTTTAAGTTCATCATGTGTTGAGAGATATGGCACTCGTTAAACATGATGTTTTTAAGATTTACCAAAAATGACAATCAGCGATGAGCACACTCTGCTGCAGACCGCCCAGCACTTAGGAGCAAAGGGCAAAACTAATTCAAGATGTTTGGATCCAGTGAGTAGCAATGTGGCCTTCCAATTATAAGGTTGCCAGTTCGAGGCTCGCTGGTGGCCTTTCTGGAAGGAGTCTCCCCGGGCTTGTGTGGGTTTCCTCCAGGTACTCCGGTTTCCCCCTTAGGTGTGAATGTGTGAGTGTGTGTTGCCCTGTGATTGACTCGCGACCTGTCCAGGGTGTAACCCCGGTGACTCTCTCCCAATGTGCGCTGGAAATCAGCTCCAGCAGACCCCCGTGACCTTAAAACGGGAATAAACGGGTTTGAAAAGGAATGAATGGATCCAGTTATATGAACAACTATGAGTTTAGTTTACTTTAGTAAAGATAAGTTACCTTAGCTGCAGCAATGCCTCGGCTTCTACCTGGTGAATTTCACAGCTTATCATGATACATTGAGTGTTTCTTGTATCTTAATTTATTCTGCTAATAAATGCTGCTGTCCTTTCTTTAACAGTTCAAACAAAGATTGGTCAGGAAGAGTAAGAGTCAGGGCTAATCAATCGATTTGCACATTCCTACATCAATAGAGTTTGAGGAGCATAGAGTACATACCAGCAAAGTACTTGTAACTGTTCTTGGTCATTAACTCTCCGCATCCAAAGTCGACCAACTTGATTTTGAGGGTCTCTGGGTCGATCAACATGTTGCTTGGTTTCATATCGGTGTGCAGGACTCCACGCTTGCAGCAGGTCCGAACAGCTAATATCGCCTGCTTCATAATAAGCCGAGCCTCTTCCTCCCCAACTCTTCCTCTCCTTATGATGAACTCATCTAGACTCTCGCAGAGCACAGGATACTCCAGCACCATAATGAATTTGTCCGACTCCAAGTGCCAGTCTAGGAGCTGCAGAATTTGAGGAACTCGCGGGCCTTTGTTTGCGAGCATATGTAGAGCCATCTCTTTCGGAAGAGGAGTGGGATGTTGGGACTGGAAGGAAAACAGTTGGTGAGATCAACGGAATAAACCCAACGACTCAAAAACGTGAAAAAGAGAAGGACTACTCACAATAGTGACGAATTCTGTCAAAACGAATGGGAGGCATTTTAGAGCCACCTAGTCAACAACAGAAAATCAACAACTGTCAGCATCCCATAAAAGTACACTTTCACATTGAAAGAATGAAGAAAGAAATGGTTAGGAAAAAAAAGGGATACCTGGAGGCCATCTTGTATGCGAGTTGCCGCATAAACAACTCCGAAGCTTCCTCTTCCTAGTGTAGCTCCTATTGTGTAGGATTTTCGGATTTCTGGTAAAAGAGAAAGAAAAGATATGTCTGTGTCAGATGACTCGATAAACAGCTAGACAATTCTTTCGGCCATGTGTCCTGCCCTTCCGTGATTCACAGACAACCTCTGCAAACATTTATTTTTAAATACATTAAGTTAACTTTTCATTGTAAATCTATGATGTGCCAAAGGATGCGAAATGAGAGAGGAATAATAATGTTGACGATCAGAACAACAATCAAAGTACAAATTAATACAAAATCACTAGCCTCACTGTTTCCAGAGTTTTTATTTTTCCCAAGTGATGATTTCCAACAGAAAGATGATTTTATTTTAACCTTAGTTTATATGAGAAGATTGTAGAGTTTATATTAGAAATAAATGTATAACCCCCCAAAAAAACATAACTGGTCTAAAAAAAACGATCAGTCCTGTGACATCAATAGGGAATTCCTTTAGCTGTACAACAACCTTTAGCTCATTCCTGTAGCTCTCAACAATATCAAGCATGTCTATAGCCCATTCTTCCAGAGTAGATCCCTCAAGCTCCTCTAGATTTGCATGAACTGGAATTGATCTGTGTTCCACTGATTTTCTATTGGATTGAAGTCTGGGAACGTTTCATTTGCACTCAATAATGGGTCAATAATTAAAATCTATGTTTTTATGTTTTATACATAAAAGCGAATGCAGTTGATTAAGTTAATCTTGCTACGAAAACATTCATTTTTAAATTGGGTGAAATGCAAGGTTTTCAAAAGTGATACATTAAGTGATATACATATATGGACATAGTTAATCAATATATATATTGTTTATAACCTTTTTTATGTGAAACGTATAATATGCACAAAATATCTTTTTCTTCAGTTATCCGGGATTCACAAAAGTTGGAGTTGGATGTGAGTGCATCGATCGTCAGCTTTAGGATTGAAAACGGCTCGACAACTTGCTGTAAAACACATTCCTAGCAATTTCAATAGCTTTTTAATAATTGTTCTTCGTTTTATTCAAAAAATAAATTACATTTTACACACAAAGCATTATATTTGCATATTTAAAGCATAGCGTCTGAGTTAATTAACATCATAAACACATTTCTAACACACCCACAAGGACAATGTAACCTCAAAGGTTTGAGATTCTCAGTAATGGTAACGTTAGCAAATGGTTAATGTTTGACTAAAATTGTCTTTCTGTTCGGAACTGTTCAAAATGATGTTTGTTGTTTATTTTGCTCCTGGGAAATATTTGTTTTGTCCGACAAAACAGTTAAGAGTTTTATTTTTACTTTAATGAAAGTACACATCTTTATAGTTTACTGCAGAAATAATGCACAGCACTAACCTTTGCTGATCACATACCAACGAGCACCCCAATCCTTCGGAGTCAGGTGCAGGCTTGAATCCTCTGTATCTTCCCTCTGGCAGACTTGAGCTTGGGAAACTTCTATTTTATGTTCAGATCCTTGTTGGATGCCATGTTCTGCATCTCCATCATCAAACGGGGGAGGAACTAATGGCTCACAAATATCCTCAGTGGTTTTGTTTGAGGAAACGAGGGAAGGTCCAGGGACATCACTGGCGACGGAACCTTCAGAGATGCCATCATCATTTTCATCACAATAACCCGATGTCTGAGAGCCTGCTGTAACTTCTGGCACATCACCATCATAGTCTGAGCTGGAACAAATGAAAGCTTCAGGGATGTCTCCATAGTCTGAGGTGTCAGAGACAGAGGCTCCAAAGCGATCCTCAGATAGAACTTCAGTCCTTTCAGTAGATCCTTCTTGGCCTATACATGGGATGAATTAAACAAAAATAGTTAGATTTGTGATAATTATTACCAAAAATTATTGCTGACTTTTTAATGAGGAGAAAACAGTTGATTCTGTTATTGTAAATCACACTGTTCAAACCATATTGAGCTTCCCTAGTGAACAATAATGCAGTATGGATAGAAAAATCACCATATTCCACCTAATTAACATTTGTTTTTATTTCTGTAAAATATTACTTAAATATACAACTTACAAATGATTGTTGTTGTTTTTTACGGGTGGTTGACAAAAACACAATTCTGATTATCTGTGTTACATACATATCAAAATGATATTTTTAAAGAAAATGTATACAAACGTTCCTCTAACAATATAGTAAAATTCAACAAAACGTGTTGTATTGTAACAGTTAGATTTTTAGTTAGATTTTTGATCCAAACATCAAAAATGCTATTTGATGTGACGTACAAAAACGCTTTGTTGGTGATAATTAATGAATATATCATCAGAAAACAAGAAAATTTGTATCAACAAGGTTACTATTATTTCTTGAAAATATCGTGAAATATTTGAGAATGGGCAACCAAAATGGGAGAACCAAAAATACAAATACTTCACAAGATAATGTTAACTATCAAAGCAGTCATACTGAAAATGTTTGACGAGTTCTCCATTTTCAGTTTATATGAAATAGCTGTCGCGTGACAAATGACTAAAGACAGTGCAGCAAATTCAAGCTTCATCAAACTCAAATATCTGTATTTTGGAAAGTTAAGAGTTATACATAAACAAAAAAAATAATTTCATAGACGATTTTTGAAGTAAAAAAATTATACGGCTTCTACGTCAACTACCCATATATGTAAATAAACATAGAGAGTATAAACGAAAAGTATTACACGTGGAAAGTAAACTAAAGCAGTGTTATATTTTAGAACGTTTTAAAGATTTTTTTTACCGTCAGTAGCGATATTTGTCGGAGGTTGTGGATCAGATGTGGTCGCGGTGACATTTCTCCGCCCCCTCAGAAAAAAAGCCGTTAGTCCCAGCAAAGTAAACATTATTTTCAGTTGTTAAAAATATCAACGAAATGGGAAAAACTCATTAAAACACAGCTCAATCAGCAGCAAATGTGTTGATAGTCCAACAAACGCAGATCACTCGTGACTTTAGAACGCCTGACGTCACGTTCGAATTTACGTTCCATTGACGTCACGTTCGAATTTACGTTCCATTGACGTCACGTTCGAATTTACATTCCATTGACGTCACGCAAAGTGGCGTGAAATGAATCGCGGTTGGCGGAGTGTTTGTTGACGATCAAAAATTTGAGATCCTGTTAGCCTGAAGCCGTAGCATTATATGTAACGGTGCTTAGTACGCCAAGTTATTCTTAAATGATCCATTGATTCAGTTTCATGGCACTAAGATTAATTGTTAATATTTTGTATTTATTGGATTTGCATAAAGCAAAAGGCAATACATACAAGGAAAGCATAACGAAAAACAGAGTATGGATAACCAATTACACATCTAATATAAATAATGATATTTAGATTTTTAGGGCTTTAATATATTTCAATTTACTTGACTATAACTGTCCATTTTAATGTATCCAGGCAATGTATACAGATAATCACGTGGTGCTTTGCTTTAGCCAATGACTGTAAAAAAGAGGACTGTTGGTGGGCCATTTGAGGCCTCCGCAAGTGCGCATATGCGACTTCGTGATAAGGATGGTCATGGTTCCTTATGGATGATTAATTAAGCCATGAAGTTTTTTGAAGGGGCAGTCTTTTCACACGTTTTCCTCTGGTGTCATTCATTCCAGCTAATAAAATAATTCATAACATACATCTTTGTTGGAAATATAACCATTTTTCACAATTTAACATTTGGTGAATGGTTATCATTAGCTGTTAGCTTATTTGTATGTACCAATGAAAATACATGAGGGCTTTTAGCACTTTTAATGGTTAACCCTTGGTTATCTGCTGTCGCACTACTTATACTGAACCAGAATAAAAAAGAGCTTTATTGCCAAGCAGGTTTGCACTTACAAGGAATTAGCTTTGGTGACAGAAGCTACCAAGTTAACTAAATAAAAGTCCCCCCTATTATAGAAAAAGCTGGTGAGCTCATTTTCTTTCAGGGTGTGTATGTAGAGTGCCTCATGATGATTTTTAATCTTTTCAAAGCATCGGAAAATTGATCTTACAGCATTTCTGTAAAAGAAAAACCACCCCCTTTCAAAAACAAAGACAATCAGAGCTCTCCGGATGCAAGTGGACGGTGTTTCTTTAGTTCTTCAAGCTCTCTTGGTTTCTCTGTTAATGAAAGAGAGAGGGGTTCATCAATAATCCTCACAGATCCTCCCACACGGCAAGATTTCAACATCCACCAGAGAAATCAGCATCAGATCTTCACAGGAAGCTTTGCTCTTTCCACAACACCAGTTAAAGTGCAGACAGAAGACTTTAATCAGTCACCATCTCTTTCTTTCTCTTTGAGTCTCAGAAGCTTTGTTTTAGTGAAAGAAGTCCAATCTCTGAGCTCGAGGGTTCCAAACTGGAATAAAGAAAAATTCAGCATGAAGCAGCCGTCCATTTTTCCCACTATTGTTTTGTAGGACACCATGGTTGCCCCTGGTTTAAGTTTCAGGCTGTATATATTTTTGGATGTTCTCTCCCAGAACTGAGACGAGTTGGACCTGTTCGTACTCAATGAATGCAAGTACCTCAGTGTGCGATGAGGTAAGCTCCAACCAACCCCTGAGACACTGATCCACTGATCTCTTGTTAAAGTGCTCTCTGTCTGACTGAAGTAAAACCACGAGGAACACTATTTGTATTCCCAGAACCAGCTGCTCAGAATATCTCTCGGAAGTAACAAGCTTTTATCCAGCTGTTTTATCAGATTCCCAATATCCCCAAGAACTTCACTTATTCTCCAGATTACATACCTCTTTGGATTGCTCACCTCTTGCATAATCTCCCTTCTGTTTAGTCCACTGTAACCTCTTCATATAACGTGACCAAATACTACATTGTAGATTTAATTTCTGTTTGGAGGGGTCATTGTGAAAGGACGCTTGGAGACAGGAAGTGAAATGGGAGAGGGAGTGCTGGGAATGGATCAAGACTCACGCTTGGGTCTCTGTGAAGGTCCACTTTGGGCCAAGCTCACCACCCACTCTACCTTGGAAATTATGGGATTGATTTTGAAAAAGACGGTGCAGACATGCTTATAATATATTCAGATGGTGAGGTCACAACTGCATTTAAAGGATGCTGTTTTAACAGACGTGTAAAAGCAAGCAATCCCAGTGTTCAACTCATATGGGTATCGGTCAGAAATATGGGTATTTCCTCAGTCTTCTGAACATGGCATACATTACTTACGTAAAAACCAGCTCTTAGTTTTATCCCATTCTCAATTTCCCCTCCATTTAAATTGCATGTTTTATCTGGAACAATTAAAAAAACATTCGGATGGTTCACACCTACATCTTATTGGAAGATTTCACCCCAGCACAGTGTTTTTCATCTTTCTGATGGTGATTTATTCATAATTCTGGACTCGACACCCATATCCCTCAGGGTTTAATTAGCCCCTCATTCAGATGCTCTGCTGGAAGATTTGCATTTGAGTCCCAAAAAAACGTTCACTGTCACACCATGGAGAAAACATACATTGATTCGGTGGTGAAACCACTAATTTAGAATTGCACTAAAGAATTGTTGCTACATTTGGACAGTAAATTAGAAAAGCTTTTCTATATAGCAAAGAAAATCAGTGACTGTATTCATATAGTGAAATTGAAATTTGGTTTATATGTATGGCTATTATAATGCTAAAAGTTGTAATTAAAACACCGAGCTGAAGGTTTAATTGCTGCATTCAGGATTAGTGTAGTGTTTGGATTGTGCAACTGCAACACTACACATAGCTGGGTGTATTTGGACAGGGAAACTAAGAACTGTTCAGTATTAGTTTCAAATTAATAGTTTTGGGGAGTGAGGTTAAGTAACATGATGCCTCATTGCCAATTGCCTCCAAATGGTTTATCAGTTGACTTTTCTAAGATTATTGTAAAAATAACAAACAATTTTTTCGAGTGAATATGGCAGTGAGAGATCATAGTCTGAGGAAAAGCATTTACTATTAGGAGAAAGAGACCAGAGGATGTGTAGGTGTAAACTGATGCAACTTTCATGAGGCCGGTGTTAATATTTGATGCTGTTGTTGTTCTCAAAGTGTTTGTATTGAGGATTTCTATATGTCAAAGGCTAGTGAGAGTTTATCTTCTCAAGACCAGCACACATTTCAATTTCACTAGACTTTCTTCACCACACTTCCCTCAAGCTCAATTGCTGCTGAAGGCCCCTCGATCACCCCCTGCAAACTGTAGATTAACGTCTTCCCCACGGAAACCAATCTTAAAAAATTATGATAAAAAAAAATAATAATTTACATGTGCGTTAAATGGACAGTGGAAGAAAGGGAGCAGTGACCTCTTGTGGCAACACTTAGTAGCCCTATGAGACCCGTAGTGACTAAACTTAAAGTAGTGAAGTGGTGACTAAACATGTAAAAACCCTATAAAATGTAACCTGGCTATTCATTTTCATGAACTGAGACTGAACTGAAACGTTTAATGAAATTTTCTCTGACGTGGACAGTTGATGCTGATCGATCGATCGCTCGGGGATCTACAGCTCATGTCTGCGATCGAAGTCAATTTTCGGGGGCATTCACTAGGAGGCATTTATTCTTTTAGCGATTCCGTCGACGACTGTGACTGTCACAGACAGGTACTTAGAAATTATTTAAATTTATAGTGTGTTTGGTTTGGATAGTACATAACTATTTGATGGTTGCCAAATTTCGGCTAGCACACGTGCGTTCGATTAATTGACATGGGTTACACGCCTTTGTTTTTGTAAATATTGCTGAAGCCGGCTCGAATCAGTGTACCTCGACATAACTATTAAAGTTATGTTGATTTTCCGTCACTTTAATGAAGTTTTGTTTAGTTTTACGTTAATTTGGGCACATGTTACGCAGCAACGTCTGTACGAGGGTCAAACTGAAGAGGGATGTTTTCAATCAGGATAGTAAACTAGAACCGAGCAAACGACGATGGACTAGAGCGGCGTCAGGTGGAATACTCGGTGGTAATCCAGGCTCTGGCGTGAATCGGGGGTCAGGGGAACGGGAACCGGACTGCCACGCAGCTCCAGCAGCGGAGAATCCCAATCAAGGTACTCTTACCGTTTGTGTTCGTGAAAGCGCCGACACTATCGGCCCTTCCACATCAGATCGCGCCATGGCTAGAAAACGTTTGTCCGAACACAAAACCGAAATTATCCGCCGTTTACGTTCGGCGCTTTGCTTTGACGGAAAACCGTTGCGAAACGGCGGGAAGCTTGTGACCGACGCGCATGCGCTGTCTGTTATAAGCAGCTCCGCATTAATTGAATCCCCAGACGTTTCGGGGAAATTCACTCCACCCGGTCGACCGCAACGGAAAAACGAACTGACTCTACCCGAAAAGTCTACCGGGGGTAGAAGGAGACGACCAGGGAAGCCAAAAAACCTTTTAGTAGCCGGTGTGTCCCAGTTCGAGGGACGGGTGAAGGCGGAAGTGCGAAGTATTTCCGGAAGAAGCGCAAGTAAGTGATTTACACACCCACAACCCTCCAGGTTGCATTAATTACTTATTTGATTTTATTGCTTGTGTGACTTAATATTTTAGATTAGTTATAATACTACTTAAGCAGTAGTTGTGTACAAAACGCACTATAACGGATGCACAGGCAGAAACCTGGTTTAAATGTGTACATTTCTCACTTACTACTGGAAATCAATTACATATATTCATTTAAAAGTAAATGTAGGCATTGATTTTTTTTTTTTTTTTTACATTTGAATTTTCTTTTGAATTTGGTTTTCTTTCAGGATAATTAAGGCAAATGTATTTAAATATTACTTCAATGTTATATGATAAATAGTTATTAATTTTTTTAAAATCTTTCATTAATTTTCCTGCTGCTTATTCCCTTTCGGGGTCACATGGGGTTTGCTGGGGCCCCACATTGGGCTGAAATTTACTTTTTTAGAGTCCGGGCTGGCTAACAGCTTTCCATATGAAAAAAAATATGATGAAAATCAAATGTGCATACTTGCCTACATGTCCATAGATGTCTTTGCTGCTTTAATGTCCCTGACAAATCCTGCTTAAAATTTGAAACTTTTGTATCCATTTAAGCTTTGTTTTGTGTTCTTTCCTGGTGTTAAAATAAGCAACATATAAATGTGTATGTCCAAGAAAATCTGATTAGTTGTGGGGATCACAGTTGAGTTCAGTTTTTAAAGTAAGCAGTGGTTTTACCACTCACTCTTGGTCTCAGTGAAGGGGTGTGGCCTGGTTGGAAAGTTATTTTTGTCAATGCATTCCCTCATTATAACATATTGGTGTAGGGTAAATAAACATGAACTGATTTAATGCACATGTCTTCTTCAGAAAGTCTTATAAAGTGATGATTCATGTGTATCTCCTCACTTTTACATCTCTGTTTGCAGATCCCAGTTCTAGGATTGATTTTAAAAAGAGACTTCGATCCGTGGACAACTACCGGAGACGCTCAGTCAAGAACACTTGCTGTTCTCTTTGCGGTGATATAAAATACGCTCCTGTTCCTAGTAAGAATCTGGCGTACTTACCCTCTCACAGACACAGCCATGGGCCCAATTCATGCCAGAAAGGCTCCTGTTGCACTGCTCTGTTTCATCAAAAATCCTCCACCTCCCTTTCCCTCACACCCCAAGTCAAACTGTGTGACCTAGCTCATGTGTTCAACATAGCCTCACTTGATTTCTCCTGTGTTCTCCCAAAGACGTTCAGACGCTCTTCCAATCCTAAAAGAGTGCAGTGTGTTCAGAAAGAGTTTGGTCACCTCATGCATCCGCATCCCTGCACTGTCAGGAAGCGTAGACGTAAGATTTCCAACAAACCTTGGGAAGTGTCAACCCTTAGCTGTGCTTCTGTCTCATCAGGTGAAGGTGATTGTGCAGAAAGAGCAGGATTCCTGGGTCGGGAAAGGAACGTTTGTCTAGCTCGGATCCCTGAGAGCAATGGGACCAGACACTCCAATGCTGAAAAGACAGCAAATAGTCCACCTGTGGATAATGAGACTGCATTCCCAGAAAGTACCCATGCAATGAAACAGACTCCTGAGAGCCCATTGCATAATATAGTGCCGTCACTGATCCTGCATCAAAAAAATGAGGATGAAAATGCTAATGAGAACAGGTTCAAACTGAGAAGTTGTTTCAGAAACGACGAGAAGAACTTTAATCCAGATGAGGAGCAGAAGAGTCTAGATGGAGAACAAAGCTCAGCTGAGACGTTCTCCTGCCAGAGGACTCAAGCTTATCTGTTTATCCAAAAGTCTTCATGTGCACGCACATGTAAACCATGGCCCTTTCACAGAACAGGCGCTCCTCTGGAGCTCAGGATGAAGAGCACCGGGGGCAGATGGATTGGAGACTTTGAGAGTGAAGGCAGCTCCTGTAGAAATGCAACAGAGCAGTGTATGATCTCACGAGAAGCATCAGATAGGAAACAAAACACGGTCAGGGAAACCACTGGAATGAACAGTACAATAACTTCAGGTGTGACACTCAAGACTCTTGCCGATAAAATGCGAGATCTGGGGCCATCTGTGTCATGTGACAACACAACTAGATGCATTCTGGGAATGACTAGCAATGCTTCCTCAAAGGCTCTTGAGTGTACAGAGCTTGAGAGGGATCATCGAACCAGAGATGTTACAGAGGAGTTAAAACCCTGCAAACATAATGGTTATGTTGATGCAGGGTCGTTTGAGCAGGATGCTAATCATGCTTTACTCTGTAAGAGTTACAAAGAGTTACAGAGAAACGAGTCCAACAGTAATATTGAACAACCTGAACTATTCCTTGACTTTCTTAAAAGCACTGCAATAACCCCTTGTCCTGCAATCGAATCCTCAACATCTAATGGTTGTGATAAGCAGGACCTGAAACCTCTCCTAAAGCCAAGACCCATCTCCTCAGAGGAAGGAGAAACTCAAAAAAACATCCCTCAGCTTCCTGACGTTAAAACTGAGGAGAGAAGCAATACATCGTACAAAACAGAGTTATCTTCAGTGGAAAATCTACAGCAGTTCTCCGGCTTCTGTTCAGAGACCAGTAGCGATCATGGAGAACATGCCTTGGGTGCTGTAGTATCAGCAGGAAACCCTCTCGATGTTTCCCGCGCATATGAAGAGGACATTCTGGTGCTTGATGTGATTCAGGATGACCCTGAGCTGTTTGGTGTGGTGACTGATGAAGATCCGAAGAAATGTGACTTTTGGAAAAAGAGAAGGGAGAAGGTTAATCACAGCAAGATCATTTGGGACAGAATTGATGAATGGTAAGGAATAATATCTGAGCAGAAGATATAAGCATTACAGAGACATCTGTTAATGATGCATTTGTCGTCAAGCTCTCTTTCAGCAGCTGAGGACAACAGAAAGCACCTGAGTGATGAAGATTCTACTAAAGGTGAGAAAGAGTCTTTTAATATTTGAGTGAATTAATTTCAATGCTTTGTCAGTGTGTGTATTCGCACAGTATATGTTAAATGGACACAAATTAATTATCTGTAATGATTTTGGTACATAAAATACCTAATACATTTCTTAAATATTCTAATCTAGCATCTGCTTGAACTTTTAAAGAACTGCTTTTGACCTAGCCTTATTCTTTATCTTCCCCCAAGATAATACACAAAATTATTAAATAAAAACCTATTTAACATTTTGGAAACTAACCAGCCGTCCTCGAGGGATTGTAGCTTTAGCATAGCTTACCATAGATAATTGAATCTGATTAGATTAGTAGCGTTTCAGGGTTAAAATATTATTACAATTTTAATACCATATTTAGGGCCTGAGCACTAGAACCTCATTGTATTTGATCAGAGTATTATTGTTTTGCAGCTTTCCTTGTTTTTGGAGGGCGTAAATGTGCTCAAAGTCACCAAATTTCACTTACACGTCAGAACTTGTGAAAATTTATGTTGATTGGGGTTTTTAAAGTGGATGTAACAAAATGGCTCTATAGCTCCTCCAAATCACATTTTAGACAAATGCACTTTGGCGCTCATGTAGGGAACCAAGACTTCGATATAAGTAATATGGGTTGCATTTCCAGAAAAGTCAGGAAGTCAGTAGTTCATTTTCCACTTTTATACTTGTTGCTCTTGCTGTTTCATTGTCAGTAACTGTGAGAGGCCGAAGAGTGAATTGAAAAATGTTTTGCAGCAAAAAACTCTCAGAGTTGCAGAAACCACTTAGCGCCGAGCACAACCATCATCACTGCCATAAAATCAGAGGCGAGTATGGTGTAAAATGTGTTGTATTGAAACTAAAGCATGTTGCTCTGAACTAATATCATGCCTGAAATGTTGTAGAATCTCATCGAGTGCGACATCAACCCAGAGCTGAAGGAGCGGAGCGGTGTCAGTAATATTCCAGTGATTAACTCTCGACCATTAAGAGCTGGAATTGATTCCTTCAGCGGTAGGCTAATTGAAGGCACTCTTACAATACTTTTCAGGACCTGTTTGGTAAATAACTGACCGTATTTGTCCTAATGACCTTAAAAAATATGAAGGAAAAAAAGAATGATGGCTTATTAAATAAGAAATATGTTTGAAATTATTTATCAGGTACACACATTTTGAGAAACATTGTACTTTCCTGTGTGTTGAATCCTATGAATGAGCTTCTTTTTTCTTTTGGAGTGAAAGTGGAGTTCATTGGTTGAATCAAACTGTGATTGTTTGCAGTTCGTGAGGAGGTGGCCAAAGATGGCACTGCTTTAAGAACACAAAAACATAATGTGAGTGCACTCTCTATTTTGAATATTTTAGTTTATTTCTAGATTACATTTTTCTATGACAAATGATTTGAGTGTATTTTTGCTATTTTATAATATTTTGTATTTATGGGACTGTTACTTTTGTATATTTTTCTCCTGGTTGCTAAACCCTCGGGTGAATATCTGTGTGTAGTACTGCAGGTACTTCTTCAGTGAACATAACACCTGTCGTCATTTTAGCACCTGCCGTTTCCTGCACATGCCTCGGGATGGAGATGAGAAGGTGCGTTTCTGTTGAGCGATTTGCTCATTGAGAATCACTGCTAGGATTTGGACCAAGGCAGAGGGGTAGATGTTTGAGGGCTCCACTTGTATGGTGGACATTGAGCAGGAATAGCCAGCAGTTCAGTCTTTGCCATGTAGGCTGTAGTCATCACTATAAAGAAA
Source organism: Danionella cerebrum (assembly GCA_007224835.1). NCBI lineage: Eukaryota > Metazoa > Chordata > Actinopteri > Cypriniformes > Danionidae > Danionella > Danionella cerebrum. The sequence goes on from SRMA01026899.1 coordinate 177,996, forward strand.
CAGATGATGAGTACCCAGGAAATTGGTGTGGTTGAGAAAGGAAGAGGACCAAGAACTGAACCTTGTGGAACCCCTGTGAGCGTTTGCTCAGTGTTGGAGACTCTTTCCCTCCAGCAAACTCTGAAAGATCTGGCAGTATGATAAAATCAGTCCAAGGTGGTGCCTGTGATGCCTTTGCTGTGAGTTTGGACAGAAGGGTTTGATGGCTGACCATGTCTAAGGCTTCAAAGAGGTCCAGCAAGACAAGAACAGATGACTTGAAGCTTGCTTTGGGAGCCTTTGTGGCACCATCAACTTAGACAAGAGCAGTTCTCGTTGAATTTCCGACTCATTGAGATTTCCATTCCCTGTAGGAAAGATAGCCAACTTAAAAAGTTGTCTGTAGTGTAATGGTTTGTTTACTCTTGGCACTCTTATTGAATTTAAAGTTGGTAGTGTTTCCAAACTAACATGCTTGCGCCCCACTCTATTTGAACTGTTGCTTGTTTCTCTCCTAAAGTTCTGCATGGACACACTCAAGAAGTTCTGCGTCTCTGGGAAACACTTGCTGATTCTACGAGCAGGTGATGGAGCTGATTTTCAGATATGTTTAGGGATGAATACTTTTTTTTACATGCTTCATCCTCTCATCCTCTAGTGGAGGTGTTCGTGGGCTACTACAGTCGCTGTTCTCCAGGCGCGAGCTTTGTTCCTGAGGCAGTGACCACTCTGCTCTTGTCTCTCATAAGTTTCTGTTTGCTGAGGGAAATCCAGACCATTATGAACCTGCTCCTTTATCACAAGAGATTGGTGAGGGCTTGTTAAATGTCACATCTTTTAATTATTGTCAGTGTCCCCCTACTGTTAAATTGAGGGGTGCGAGAATCTCCCAAAGTCACTACTCGCATCCTTAGGAAATTGTTGTAGCCCATGCTCTAAAATTCGGAGAATGTAAATAGAAATGCCATGTTAAACTTTAACAATAAGGATTATTTGGATCATAGAAATGCACCAAAAAGCTTTAATTTAACACTGATTTCCTTCATGCATTCAAGATTCATAGAGTATTGTTAGAGCTGTTGCCAATCAGCATCCCCCTTTTTTTTTTGTTGACTCTGTTCACATTATTTTGTGTACTATATAAATGCCACACATATATAGCGCTAAAAATAGTCAAATGGGAGTTTTTCTGCAAAATGGTTTAACCTCTTAAGCCCGAGAGTCCCCGGTACCGAGGACTTGCCCCCTTGTGCGTTACATTTTCACTCATAGCTCACTAACCCTGAGAATAACCCAGACATATTAAATACTGTTGTGTTCAGCATAAACTCCTCTAAAAACGTATCTAATTCAATTTCATATTCGTGAACC
>SRMA01026899.1:179365-236753 GCA_007224835.1 Danionella cerebrum
GCTGACCATGTCTAAGGCTTCAAAGAGGTCCAGCAAGACAAGAACAGATGACTTGAAGCTTGCTTTGGGAGCCTTTGTGGCACCATCAACTTAGACAAGAGCAGTTCTCGTTGAATTTCCGACTCATTGAGATTTCCATTCCCTGTAGGAAAGATAGCCAACTTAAAAAGTTGTCTGTAGTGTAATGGTTTGTTTACTCTTGGCACTCTTATTGAATTTAAAGTTGGTAGTGTTTCCAAACTAACATGCTTGCGCCCCACTCTAGTTGAACTGTTGCTTGTTTCTCTCCTAAAGTTCTGCATGGACACACTCAAGAAGTTCTGCGTCTCTGGGAAACACTTGCTGATTCTGCGAGCAGGTGATGGAGCTGATTTTCAGATATGTTTAGGGATGAATACTTTTTTTTACATGCTTCATCCTCTCATCCTCTAGTGGAGGTGTTCGTGGGCTACTACAGTCGCTGTTCTCCAGGCGCAAGCTTTGTTCCTGAGGCAGTGACCACTCTGCTCTTGTCTCTCATAAGTTTCTGTTTGCTGAGGGAAATCCAGACCATTATGAACCTGCTCCTTCATCACAAGAGATTGGTGAGGGCTTGTTAAATGTCACATCTTTTAATTAGGATCAGTGTCCCCCTACTGTTAAATTGAGGGGTGCGAGAATCTCCCAAACTCACTACTCGCATCCTTAGGAAATTGGTGTAGCCCATGCTCTAAAATTCGGAGAATGTAAATAGAAATACCATGTTAAACTTTAACAATAAGGATTATTTGGATCATAGAAATGCACCAAAAAGCTTTAATTTAACACTGATTTCCTTCATGCATTCAAGATTCATAGAGTATTGTTAGAGCTGTTGCCAATCAGCATCCCCTTTTTTTTTGTTGACTCTGTTCACATTATTTTGTGTACTATATTTTTAGCGCTATATATGTGTGGCATTTATAGTCAAATGGGAGTTTTTCTGCAAAATGGTTTAAACTAAATAAATAAATATAGCATCACTTTCATGGAGCCAAGTTTATATTTGATGTAGTGCCGGATTACTGCAAATGAGCAGAGCTGATTTATATATATATATATATAGATATATATATATATATATATATCAGTGTTTCCCCTAGGATCATGGCCTTTTGGGGGGGGGGGGGTTGTGGTGTTATGGGTGCTGCGGCAAAACACTCACACAAACACTTAATAGTGTTTATATGTTTCTTTTAATTGCAGTATACCAATATATTATAATGTCTGAACAATTACTGTACAATAACTAAACAACTGTACACTGAACTAAACACTAAACATCAGATTTATTTTAATATGTTAATTATTCACAAAGTGTGCGGCTTTTGTCACTGCAGTGCATCTTTCTGGGCTTCTGAAAGAACATTTCCAGAGCATCTTGGTATGGATAGTCTGAAACTTCTGGCCCATTTATTGAGATCCGCATGCAGGCTGCAAGATGGTCCCCTTGCAGCCTATTGCGAATGTCTGTTTTGACCTGTAAATACATTAACTGTTAGGCTTTAAAAGTGATAACTGATAGTAACAACAGTAAAAATCAACTTAACATAGTGATAGTTTAAAGCAGGAAATGCCATTGTATAACTAACTAGCTAGCTATTAATTAAGCAATTTATTTATCAATTCGTTCATTCATGCTTGTGTGTATTTACTTACTTACCAAGATCAGTCTTGTACAGCCAGGGGGAGTATTTCCCCTCTGACAGCCAAGCTGGGTCAAAACCTGTCGTTCTGTGGTGGCTAGACTTTTGCTGCTTGTCAGGGGCAGGACATGCAGCACTTGGGCTCTTTTCTGTACTTTGATTCGGAGTAGGAAAGCTACACCGGCTGCTGCTCGCAGCAGAACACGTGCTGTCATCGTCACCACCTTGGGAGCGTTTAAAAAACGCGGATATTTTTGCCTGCTGCGACATACTCTCCGACGCGCGGTCTCTGTCCGCTGATGGGTGTGTGTGTGTGCGCGCCGCCGTGCGCGATACTGAGGACAATTGTAAACGCGCAAACGTTGAGACAGAAATTACATGCCATCGTATAAATAACATAATGCTATTTAGTTTAATAAAATAAAAAGCAAAGACCTGTTATATATAAATTACTTCTGTCGTTATTCGACGAAAATAAAATAAAATTAACTTGACCTTCAAGGGGGGCGGGGGGTGCCGTTGGGGGCGGCGGGGCGCCCCCCTAATATAATGGTAAGGGAAACACTATATATATATATATATATATATATATATATTGTTTTACCTTTTTATCTGTATAATGCACCATAGAGCTATGTCCAGATACATGCAGCACACAGAAGTAAACTAAACTTTGTTTGTGGCTTTGTTTTTTACTTGCATTGTTTAATCACATAATAATTGTGTTTGTAGTTGAATGAATAGTGAGAGTGGTTGTTTTAATATTTCAGCCTGCTCCTGAGATCCTCCTGGCTGTTTTTCAGCTGGTGAGGGAACGAGGTTTGCTTAACTTTGTTCCTGAACTCATCCTGCTCATCTCACAGGTAACTCCTTAATAGTATCTTCTAGTCATCAGTCAGCGTCATCAGGTTCTTGCTCGCCATTTACTGCCACTAGTGATGTGATGGTCACTGAATAACAAGGGTTGTTTTTTATGCTGAAAGTTGATGTGTGTTGATCCACTGTCCAATATCCCCTCTTTCTGTCTCTTTGGGGGGCTTGGGCAGGTGGTGGAGGCGGGCTGTGTGTTCAGTGAGGATCATTGTGAAGTGATGCAGGACCACCTCCAGGCACTACAGGTCTCACGGCAACAGATGGACATCTTCCTAGCGCTTAAGCGCAGGTCGCTTCCCTCTAATTCTGCTAAAAGTTCAGAATTAGTTTTAGTCATCTTCACTTTCTGATCCATCTGTGCATGTTTTGTCCTCAGAGCTCTAACTACAAATCCTCACACCTCAGAGGTCGCTCGGTTAGCGCAGGCTGCTGTTAGTGTGGAAGTGAGCAAAGTTCTCAGATGTGAAGCTCTACCGATGCATCGCTCTGCTCCTCCAGACTCCTTCTCTCTGTTGCAGATGCTGAAGCAGCTGGAGGACTGGACGCGGCTGGGACAGGTCTTCTCTCAAGTCTGTGCTGGTTCAAACTCCTCCAGTGAACTTTTGCGCTTCTGCTGCTGCGTGACCATGGCTCTTTTAAAGGAGCCCAAGGATAAGCTCAGTCTCCCGTACGAGCCCTTTGCTCAGTCAGGTGCACACCCCGCCCTTTTTCACACTAGAGATGCACCAATGAACCATTGACTGATGCTGATGTCCTCTGGTAAACCTTTGTTTTGAAAAGTATTAAGGTGCCCAGCCCTAATTCATGGTGGCAGGAAGTTATTTACTTCTGTCCGATATTGATGACTGCTTCAGATGAAAACTGGCACATTGATTCCTCCTGCAGATTTGAGCTGCATTTGTCTGCTGGTGGCAGAAATCATCTTGTGTGTTTCTGTTGCATCACTGCGTTTCTGCTTTTAGGCTATATGTAGATTTTTGTAAAACTGGATGTGACTAAAATGTTTGTTTGATTGCAACAGTGTGTGGGCAAGAGGCGTGTGATAACACCATGATGTCCATCCTGGGTCGAATCGGAGTCTCTCTGATCTTTAGGTACCACAGGACACGAGAGTGGAGCAAGGTCAGTTTCCTGAATTGATTCTGTTTTTAAATATTAATCATAACCCAGTACAGAAGACTCTGGAAGCAAGGTTTAACAGAAAAACACTGATTTATTAAATAAGTTTAATATTAATTAAATAAGTTTATGGAAGGGGGGGGTACTGGCAGAGCCAGCTTTGTGTCACCCTCAGGATTAGCAGTGCCTAGTTGTGCGTACGTTGTGTACGTTTGACTGGTCCACCTTGTTTTGGAGAATTCACCCTCCTTACCTTTAAATTTGAATCAAAGTGTTTCCTGTCAGACGATCCTAGCCACGAATGTCAAAAAATGTTTTTTGGTTCAGTTTTCTTCATGATTGTATGTGCGTCCTCGGTGCAGGGAGTGAAGCTGGTAACTGTGATGCTACGACTGCGGATCGATTTCACCTCACTGCAGGGGCTGATGGGTAACGAGCACCTAGTTTCACGCTGCCAGCTGTTAACCATGGCGACAGAGTTGTTCCTTTGCAGCGGCAGCATCGAGGGAGCGCTCCGAATGCTCAAAGGTGAGGAAGTGAGTTGACTCGAATTTGGTTTTACTGGAGTCACTGGTTTCTGTGTGTCCTGGTAGCGGATGGCTGGTTCGTGAGTTCGGGTCAGTTTCCCTGTGAACCTGCAGACGTGGAGAACAGGAAACGGGTTCTGATTTTGTTAGCAGAGAAAACCTCACAGAGGGACACCCTTGAGATCCTCAGTAATCTGCCCGGCGTCCAACAGCCAGTCGGTGAGGGGCTAGAGCTGATATTGTACCAGTGTTTATTACTGGTGGACTGGAACTTGTCTTTTGCTGTGTGTAGAGGGTGTGGAGGTGCATCAGTATACACCGCTGCTGAATGCTCACCTTCGGGTGTGTCTGAAGAAGCAGACGCTACTGGTTGCTGCAGACACTCTTGAGTTCATGTTCACACACAATCTGGTGCCTGATACCTCAGATGCGCAGAGTCTCATCCACAGATTGGGGAAGCAGAACAACTGGAGCCGTGCTCGAGTGCTCTTCAGATGTCAGTACTCTCTCCTACCTTTGTTTACATGACACTGAGGTACAGTTTACCTCAAACTGCTCCAGTGTTTTCACCCTGGTGTCTGTCTGCTGTAGGTGCTCAGTCATCCGGGTTCTACTCAACTCTTGTCTGGGATTCTGAGTCTCTCATCCTGCCCTGCAGCCTCAGTGAGATCGAGATGACTCTGGCTTTCGAGATGTTCATCAGCTTGATACACTCACAGTCTGTGCTGATCGAGCCTGCCACAATAGCAGCACAGCCCCCTCTCATCATCACCCTGCGACGGTGAGCAAGAGAGACATAACTCTAAATATTTACACCTATTCAGAGTTCAGAAGGATTCGATTCACTTCAGTAAGAGTTCATCCAATTATAGTGGAATTTAGTTTGTAATAAATAGGTCCTGATCAGTTTAATATGTTTTTTTTAAGATCTAATCAATTTATTTGGTTTATTTCAGTTTGATGTAATATTGTTCGGGATGATTCTTTTCAGTCTGGCATAATTTAGTTTGGCATGATTCATTTCACTTCAAAATGATTCAATTCATTGCGCTCTAACAATTCAATTAGGTTGAGAAAGATTCATTCAACTTCAGTATGATTTAGTTCAGAAGTGTTGTTTTAAGGTCTGAATCAATTCAACCAGTCAGGCCAGAATTGATTTTTTTTCCCTCCTTTTTGTTTGGTTATTATGTGGATGATTCAGTTCAGTTTGTTAAGATTTGATTCAATTCAATATAATATGGTTCGGGATGATTCTTTCAGTCTGATTCATTTTATGTCAATGTGATTCAGTTCATTTTACTTCGACAATTTGGTAGGTTGGGTAAGATAAAGTTCACTAAACTGGTTCAGAACTGTAAAGATTCTGTATCAGGCCAGAAAGATTCTATAAATTTTGATTCCAATATGGATGATTCGGTTGACTTCAATGTGATTCAGTTCCCAACAATTCAGTTAGGTTGCGTAAGATTGAGTTCAATTTAATATGATTTGGTTCAGGACAGTTCTGTTTAGTTTGATTCATTTTGGTTTGGACAGATTCAGGCTAGCACGATTTCGTTATATTTAATTCAGTTACGGATGATTTATATTGAATTTTTAAGATTTGCTAGGGTTCATATTGATTCAGTTAATTTTAATATGATTCAGTTTACTTCAATAAGATTCAGGTTAACAAATGAGCTGAAGAGTTCATTTCAGTAGGATTCACTTCAAGATGATTCAGTACAGTTTTGTAAGAGTCAGGTTCACTTCTATACGATTCTTTACGGTGTTGTAGGATTCAGTTTTGGTTGTTTATAATTCAGTAAACTTCAAAATCATTGTGTTGTTGTCAGGATAATTTGATTTGATTAGGTTTAACTTTTTGTTTTATTCTGATTTAGTGCTAAAAAGCGAGCAGAAAATCTTAATTGTTTTCTGATGCACTAAGACTACGAAAGCTTTTAAGATTGAATCTTTGAACCCGAGATGAATCAATAGAAATTAAAATATTGAGTAGTAAGAATGAGAGTGTTCCTGGCTCTTGCTCAGATGTGGTGCGTGTTCTCTGTGTCTGTGCAGGCAGGATGTCTCTGAGAGTGTGTACCTGGCGGCAGGGTGTCGACTACTGTCAGCGGCTCTGATCCCCAACCCCAAACTGATAATCAAGTACACGCACACACCCTCTCCCACACACACTCACTCACAGGAGCAGCGCTTTACCCTGGAGAGGAGCTCAGCGCTGCGCTGGATCCAGCAGAACCACAGCTGGGCCCACGACCTCTGGACCTGACCCTCACATGCCAGGGATTGTCCTCCACTCCTCTTTCTCATTTCTTTGTGTTCCACTTCTTGAAGTTATTTAGAAGGAAAGCAACCATGTCTTCCATCTTGAGGTTTTGTGCTGCTATGAAGCTGGTGGAGAATGTTATTTGTTTGTGTTTGGTCATCAAGAGAACCATGGTGACCAAGTGTTGGTTTTGGTGGTGAGCTGCACCTGCGTTTGAATCCGGTTTACTGCTCAATGTCTTTGTTTGGAACTGCCAGTATAGTGTTTTCTTGTTTTCAGTTGAACTGTTCAATTTTCTGTTCATCGTTAATATACTTCTAGTTTTAAAGGGACCGATTCATAAGAATGTTCATGTGAAGCACTTCTGGAATGATGTGTAAAACTGAATTTTTTTTCCTAGTGCACGGCTGTGTGATGCACGTGATTCAGTTTGTTCAGTTCTGCTGATGAGGATTGATAATAAACAACTTAAGTACTAAAGTACTGTTTTCTTCCGTTCATATGTGAACAGCGAAGGTGTGCATTCAACATTCGATTTAGAGAAGAGCGTTTACATGCCCTTGCACAATTCTATATCAGAAATTATTGGCATTTCAAGTGGTAAACTGAATTTTAAACTTGACATTGCTATGTCTATTAACTATTGGAGGCTAGAAATATTTAAAACTGTTTTATAAAAAGTATTCACAGTTCTCGTAAGATTCCTCACTGTAAGATTCTGAACTCTTCCTAGTAGTTTTCGACCACTGCTGAACTAGTAATACATTTTATTCAATTACACAATTTTAACGGCCAAAGATTCATGTCATAAACGAGGCCCAAATAAACAATGTAAACAATGTCCCAAAAGCCTTGCCAGTCTTCTACTTATTTAATGAGTATAAATAACCGCTTTCTTGAATCATGCAGTAATATTTTTCACTGCAAGGGTTGAACCCCGGTAATTGATTGGACCAAGCCCACATAATTAGCATGAGGACTAAGCTGTATATGAATATAAATGATCTGTTGAAAATAGAAATAGGTTTCCTACTTTGATTGAAACAATTATTAGTTTATAAATATATTTGTTAATAAGTCTAAGTATTAAATATTGTATTTGTTTCCACATTATTTTACTTGTTTAAACTGTTTATTTATGTAATTTTGGTTCTCCATACTCGAAAAGTCAACCGCCTGAATCCTCAAAAATCTCTCTTTAAAGGCAGGTGGCACTGAAAGAATACAGGGGAACATAAAAGTAAGATATACACAGTATTTTGGTTGATATTCCAACATGGTAGGTGGCGGTAATGAACATAAAAAGCTGGAGGCCACCCGCCGAAAACAAGAAGAAGAAGACGCAGTTGTGACTCCGATTCCGTAGATGGCGCTACTTCCAAAGGCTAGTCTGAAATGGATAGGAAGTTGCTCGCATTGGAGGGAAATTTGATCACAATGTGAATGAGCGTATTCGGGTAACTTGACAGCGAGAAAAAGGTGAAAACAACATGAATCGGAGTGCCGTAGAGCTGGTTAATTCTGAAAGAGAACAACAACCGCAGTATTATTAGAATCAACAACAGTATCGATATTAACTAAATTATAACAGCCAGGAGAGATGGCAATGGGCAGCACGGAGATGGAGCAGCTGTTGATGAATGCAGTCAGAGAAACTGATCACAGGTAAATAAACACAAGTGTACAACCATGCTTCCCATCTGTGTCAGATTCATGGTCCCTTCATTACATCTCAGAGCAACAGAGCTTCATAGGAATGAGTGCAAATATCAGTCATGGGAAACATGTCCAGGTGTAACTAAAGAGAAGACAGCAGGTGTTATCCATGTCAGTTTTATGTCTGTGTGCTCTCCTGCAGGAGGTATACCAACACAACCATATTTTTTATTTCAGGAGCGTGCAGTCACTGCTCTTCCAAGGCGCCGATGCTAATACACAGGTGTTAGAGGGTGTGGCTGCAGTTCACCTGGCTGCAGGTAAAGACTCTGAGCGAGGTGGGAGGATATTAGAGCTGCTGCTCCGCCACGGGGCAGATGCCAACCTCAGGTATTCCATTTTGTTTTGGAAACCGCTGGTCTTGCAGATTTTCTCCAGGATCGTTATTTTAGTGGCTGATGAAAGAAAAAAGTAGTGCCATTGGAAAAACATGTTATTGATATGGAAACTCTTTGATCGTTCATACAGTAATGGTACTGTTATGGAGAATGGTTGAACAGTTTCAGTACAGTGCAACTTTCTAGCACAGAAAGAGCTATGGAGAATGAGCCCAAGAGGGGAGTTCATTTAACTTAGATACTTTGTGCACTTGTTCTAAATTGAAAATCGTTTAAAAATGGTCAGCAATGCCCTCTACATTTAAGTGTTTGCGTGTGTTAGGACGAGTGAGGGCATGACTCCCCTGCATGTTGCTGCATCATGGGGCTGTTTGCAAAACCTACAACTGCTCTTAAAACACGGCGGAGACCCTGACCTGCCAGATCAGGTACACACACAGTTTCTCCCTTGCTGTCTGTCTGCACATGAGAGGGCTGAAGGATGATCTGTTTGCTCCTAGGATGGGAACAAACCCTCGGATCTAGCAGAGCAGGAAGAGAACAGGAAGTGTGCTATTCTCCTCCAGGAGCATGAGAGACACACTTCCTGTGAAAAACAACGCGTTATTGAGCAGCCCTGTGAGTGTCTTTTCAGTGATTTAGAAGACATCTTTCCAAAAGACTGCAAGGAATTATCCTGCTTTTCTCTCTGCTGCAGTGCTACTCTCCCGGTCATTCAGTCCAGAACCATCAGATCTGCACCGTGATCCTCTGAGCAGCACTCGACTCTCCTCAGCATCCTCAGGGCAACTCCAGAACTTCACAGGATCTGCACTCCCTCAAGATCACCAGAACTTCTGGGGAAGCAGACTGTCCCCGCTCTCTGAAGATTACCAGAATCAAAGAGGAACCAAACTGTCCCCCATCTCTTTAAATCACCAAAACCTTTGCCCACCTGGTTTTCTGGACTCAGGTGTGTGGAACAGCACTTGGGAAAAGGGAGCGTTCCATCCGGTTCTGTCCAGTACTCATGTTTCAACATATCCAGACGATACCACCACTGGTGGAGATCAGGAGGGTCCAGAACCAGATAATTTAGTGAATCCATTGGATTATCCTCAGAACCTCCGAGATCTCCCGGTTCCAGTTGGAACTGGGCCACGAAGGAGTGTGAGCTTTGCAGCTGGTGATCATTACTTCTCTGCTCTCAGCCCAGAGGATCACAGCCACCATCAGGATTCGGATCAGACTCTTGACCTCTCATGTTACTCTGAGTTTGTGGACCGTGAGCGGATGGCAACAGTGCTCCAGAACCATGGCATCGATGTAACTAGTCCAGACCGGGTATTTGTGTTCTGTAAGGATGCAGATAAGCTGATGGAAGACAGTGAGAAAACACTGCTGGGGCCAGGGGCAATCGAGGAGGAAGAGGAAGAGTCAACGGTCAGTTCTGAGTCTAGCCGGTACAGCAGCTGCAGCAGTGATCCAAACCCGAGTCCAGCCATACAGAACCAGAGTGATACTGGAAATACACCTATACACCCATCTGGTAACACTGGGGATCCATCTCTGAGTAGCTGTGTGAACATAGGAAACCCAGATCTGGGCAGCTGTGTCAACACTGAGAACTCAACTTTGGGCTGCAGTGCCAACACTGGGAACTCAGCACTGGGCTGCAGTTCCAGCACTGGGAGTAAAACACCGACTTGTGGGGGACATCTAAGTATTGCTGATGGACTTGTGGCAGCGGTACCAGAACAATTCAGCTCTGAAGATGTGGGTGTTACCCTCAGAGGACGTCCTGGAAAAGAGGAGGATGACTGTGTGGTGAGTCCTTTTGTGACGGGCAGGACCCAGTCCAGACTGAGCAGGCACTCCGAGAGAATGAACATGAGTGCCTTACAGAATAGGTCAAGTCTGTTTGAAGAAACACTGCCCAAACCAGAGAGATCGCACACCCCCAGGAATACACTCACTCACTCACACCAACACTTCCAGTATACACCACTCATCCCTCTGAGCCCATCATTGAGTGCTGACAGCCCGAGTCAGGAGGACTCAGACATCCAATCGGAGAGCATGGCGGACACAGTCCTGATTGCTGAGAGTGTGAGTGAAAATGCTGAAGAGTTCAGAACCAGTGCCATTGGTCCTGAAGAAGATATAGTCACAAGTGCAGCAGAAGAACAGCAGAAATCCAGATCCTTTGGCGCTTCTGGAGCTGCACAAATCCTTACCAGTGGAGCTTCAAGTTCATCTGAAGGAGTTCAGACCATATCATCTGCTCAACACACTGATCCAAGAGTGTCAAGAGTACAGCAAACTATCTCCAGAGTGGTCTGCGAATCTCCCGTTGCCAAGAGCAGCAAGTTAGTGCACCCTGAGCCCTCAGGACACACGCCACGCTACAGCCTAAGCCGCCTGTCCAGGCGCATCAGCACAGGACTCCATAAAGCAGAGGAACCTGAGGAGTATCTCTACACGGACACAGAGGAGGGACATGAGCTGATTGAGACGCGTGTGCCCCCCAGACACAGAACCAGTGGCAGTAGCCTGAGCCAGGAGCCTCAGTGCGAGGAGACGCTACTTTATGACTGGCGCTCACTCACACTACAGCCCCTTAGCCAAGAAGACAAACAGTACAAAAGTCAACTGTCAGACAAGAGTAGGTCTGACCTGGAGTCCCCCAGCTCCAAGAGCCCCGTTTCTCCACCTCTCTCGGGCCTGACTGATCGGGAGCTTCGGAACAAGTTAGTAGCCGCTGGTGAGGATCCAGGACCCATTAACCCTCAGACCAGAGCACTATACATTCAGAGGCTAAGGAGAGCACTGCAAAGAGACAAACACAGTAACAAAAACACACCAAGACCCCCTCACTGCAAGAACACACCCCACACTCCAGGGTCACCTCACCCCAAGAAGAAGGAGGAACAATGTCACAACAGCAACACTGGTAACTAACAGAGGATGGACACCGTCTTGATCAATGATCAGTGAGTGAGGCGTGTGTCTTTTGCAGGGTTCAGTCCAGAGCTGGAGCTGGTTCTGACTCGCTCTGTCCTCCCTGACTCTCAGGAGGATGAGTTGGCTCTGAATGCTCAGTTTGAGCGCCCAGATCAGAACCAGCAGTGGCGAGAAGGCTCAGTCAAGTCCAGCTTCAACTACCTGCTGCTCGACCCACGGTATCAAAGCTCTCTTCTTCAATCTTTATTCTCCTGAACTGTCTATCCTTCAAAACTACTGTTTGTGTGTGCCTAGTGTGACTCAGAACCTCCCACTGCGGAGTGAGTCTCTGAGTGTCTCAGAGTGTTTCCAGATCTTTCTCTCGGCTGTTTTCTATATTGGTAAGGGAAAGCGCTCACGGCCCTACAGCCACCTTTATGAGGCCTTGGAGTACCACCGAGGGGACAAGACTGCGAGGGTAAGTATTGTTTATAAGACAACCATGGGGAAGGGGTGGTAATAGCAGTGCTGACCACCTTGTAATCATTGGATCAAAGGAAGTGGTACTGGAAGATTCTGTTGTCTTCCAATATGACACTTGGAGGACTGTGATTTTACCTGAACGGTGTATTTGTTTGTTCTCAATGAATGTCCCACCAGGACTCTTTGCAGAATTTTTGGTTAGAATGAAAATGTTGACAATCTGAAGTAGGGCTGGGCGATATATCGATATTAAAACATATATCGATATATTTTTAAACGAGATATAAAATTTGACCATATCGCATATATCGATATAGGCTGCGTAGTTCAAACTGCGCTGTGAGCCTTGCTCCAGCAAACTGCTTTAACCCCGAGCTCTCAGCACTACTTTGCGCGCCCCTGGCCACGCCCCTCCTCTTTCAGGCACAGAGAGGGGAGGGGCTGGACTCTGGAGCAGACAATCCGCCGGCACTCTTCAACAAACATGGAGGAAGCAACAACATCTGCTGAGCATGCCGAGAAATTAGTTGGTAAACAAAAAAGTAGCGGCTCAGTAATATGGAGATGGTTCGGATTCAAAGTTTCTGATGAGAAACAAAACCATGTCATATGTAGGGAGTGCCATAAAGAAGTTACAGCCAGGGGTGGAAGCACTACAAATCTTTTTCACCATCTAAAACAGTGGCACAAACTGCAGTATGAAGAGTGTGTGAAACTGCGCGCTGCCGAGGCCCCAGCTGCAAGCCAACCGCAACCCGCAAAAGCTCCAGCCCCGACACAAAGCTCCCTTCAAGCTTCATTTTCCCGCGGTGTACCGTTGTTGTGCCATATTTCGACTCCCCGGCAGATTCCGACTCCCCTCTTGCGTGAACGCGCATTCAATCACGTGATTACACAGACTAAGCCAATGAGAGTTCACATAAAATGTTTACTCGTGAAAAAGTTTTAATTTTTATTTTGCTTATATGCCGCGTAGATGTCAAATTTACTTGTAACACATTGTTCAACTATAAATATTGTTTAAAAAAGTTTAAAAGAATGCAATCGCCTAAGTTGCTTACAGCATTGAATATTTTAATAATTTATGAATGTACAGCATTATACAAACTTTAGATTTTTATATTTTATTTGCGTATTCAAATATATTTATATTTTATTCCCAAAAACAAGGGAACAGCTGAGTATTGTTTCATCCGGCCAGTTTAAATAAAACTACTTGTGAAATGTCATATTTGGGTTTGACTGTGACTAAACAATTGCTCTCACTTTTTTATAAAAATATCGGGATATATATCGTATATCGATATTCAGCCTAAATATATCGGGATATGACTTTTGGTCCATATCGCCCAGCCCTAATCTGAAGCCTATAGAGGCCACAAAATAGGGGTAGTGGACCAATGGTATATTTGTGTTCTAACCATAGGAGATCCATCTTCTTATTCTTCTTTGGAAGGTTTAATGAGTGTACAGGAGAGAAGAATCAATGTAATGGCCAAACCTTGGATTCAGGAGTAACTATGTGGTTTTCATCTCTGCCTCAATAGTTGAGGCAAAGCTTGGTTTTGCTGGGAGATTTGAGGGAGGAATTCACAGGATTGATGAATGGATAGGTGAGTAAGGGAGGGATTTACCGATATGCGTTTAGTAAAGTCTTTTGGAAATGGGTAAGACTCTCTTTCATTCACTCCTGGTTAGAATATCATTGGAAATCAGAGCCTGGAATGAGGTTCCTCTACTTATTTTAACCTTAGAGATTCTAAAATTCTGCTGATGATTCTACTGCTCACACCTCTTTCTATGCAGAAACTTTGCTCAAAGGTGCAGAGGATCCTTCAGATCTGGAGATCAGGGCATGGTGTGGTGTCTTTGCATTGCTTTCAGAATGTGATTCCGGTGGAAGCGTACACACGAGAGGCTTGCATGGTGGAAGCCATGGGTACAGACTTGCACATCAGCGCTTACTACATTTAGATTCTCAGAACGGTTTAACTAGACGATTGTTGTTTCATGGATTGTGGTCATGTGTGTTTGCAAGGCCTGAAGAATCTGACGAATCTGAAGCGTGGAGATTATTACGGCGTGGTGTCGAAGTGGCCGCTGTGCAGACGTCGAGAGCTGGGAGTTCATTTACTTTTCAGAGCCATGAAGATCTTCCTTCTGGAGGGAGAGAGACAGCTGAGACCAACAGACATCTGATGAAGAGTTCAGCTGAGACCTGTAGAGTTTATTCAGTGTTTTGATCATGATTAATGGAATTAATGAGTTATTCTCCTGTAAATAAAGTTAGTTTCATTCCTTGATCCTGAATAATGTTGGCTTGTAAATGTCAAAAAATTCTGCTTAAGCTACAACCACTAAACTTTGCTAAGATATCCAAACTGGTCTGACTCTGGCTGAGAAATTTTCAAAAAGCTGAATCACTGAGAAGTTTTCCGTTGACTTAATTTTGAGGTCAAATTTTGTTAAACTGTAACTCAAACTGAGAACCGCAAAGGAATAGGGGTATTTTATTTGGTACTGATTGCTCCCTAGCAACTAAACTTTTTACCCTAGCACCCAAATTCACCCAATTCTGTCAATATTAGAACACATCATGTTTTGGTAGGAACAAACCCTTTCATTAATTTGTATTAAAGAATGCAACAATTTATGCTAAGCTACATGCTAAACCCAAAGAAATATCTAAAACTTCACGATATTTTCCAAAAAGATAAATAATGCAGAGAATAATTTATTACATTGTTCCAACAAAGCGGAGATATGATGGAAGAGATGACTTCTTTGATAACAAAATACAGCAAATCAGAACAATCAAGAAAATTCAAGGTAAGAAACATTTCTACCAAATATAGTTTAAAGCAACTTTTGAATAAAAATAAATATCTGTAAACTATGCCCAATGTTTTATTCTGCTGGTTCTCCCGAGTCTCCTTTTGTCTTGGGTTCCTGCCACCATTCAGCCAGGAAAGACTCCTCATAATCACCGATTCCCTCAAATTCTTCATCGGGAGGGTTCGATGAAACTGATACTTCCTCTAAGCTGACAATATCCTGGTAAAAATAAGAAAAAAATATAAGTATATTTTAGAACAAAATGAGATTTTTTTTTTAATTCAAGCATTCAATTGTCTTCTCAAAGGACGCAAGTTTGTATATGTGGCAACGCTTGGACTTTGTTTTTTAAAAACGTAATACATCATGACCCATAACAGAAGACTGGAAGCAAGTTTTAAGAAGATTTAACAGAAAACGCTGCTTTATTTAGCTTTAAACACTGAAGAAGCTTACAGCTAAATAACCATGCTGCATTGAGGAAAGAGATGGACAAAGAAGGGAAGGGAGACCCTGAGAGATGTGTCTCTCAAGAGCATAGCGGTCAGAGCCTAGTTGTAACTTCCTGTTGTGATGTAACTCAGAACACTAAATCTCAGAGAAACTTACCTCATCATCTGTCTGTAAATAATTTTTTGCAAACTCCAACAGTTCCCTTAGTTTAGTAACTTGATTGTAATATTTCAGAGCTTCCTGCATTGGGAAAAGAAAAACATGTCAAAACAAAATTGGGTCAACTCAGAATGTACACATTTTGAGAATGACAGTGACTTAGTGGTTGGAACTGTTGCCCTTAGCCGTTAAGGCATGTGATGTATGTTTTTTACTAACTGGTCTTGGCTCAAAATCCTCATCCTGGAGTCCCCATTGCTGCCTGTAGAACCTGTAGTACGCTATGTTTTGTTTCATCACTTGATCGTCATCAAACAACATATAGCTTGATGCACAAGGCGCTGCACTCCGCACATCATTCACTGAAGGGAAAAAAACATGAAGAAATACCACGTTACATTTGCTTGTTATTGATTTTAAAAAGCCGTCAGTGAGGAGCACAGTTTAGTTCCAGAACGCCATGTCTGATTAGTTAAGGTTGCAGCTAAACTTGGCAGGTTTGTGACTAGTTTCGTAAAGCAATATCTGCATGTGTCCTTGCGCTACTTACGTTTGTAATAAGCAAACTGCAGGTAGTGGAACATTGTGGCAACATATTTTTCCACAAAGAAACCACCAACATTTGGAACCAACTTCTCCTCACATGATACTTTACAGTTCAAAACTTCATAAAACAACTCTACGAGGAAACAGACAAACATTACATTATCACACAATCATAACTGACAGAATAACACAATTATTAAGTTATTAAAACTAACTAGTTACTACAAAAATGTAAATAATAATAAATACATTATTAATGAATACCTACATAATATTGTCTAATGGGGGGGTGACAAAGTAAAATTTGTGTTTAGATACATTAATTATTGCATTTGTTTAAGACTTACCCAAAGCTGGCCACTAGATTAGTGTCTATAATAATGAAATAAAAAAAAATTTTATTGCTCTTTGAAAAATTTGTGTTAGTTCTTTAAATTTGCTTTGCCGTGTATTTGCTTTATGTCAAATAATAAAAAATGTTTAAAAATCACATGGCTCAGCCACTGTTTTGAAACGTTGCTATTAATTGTGTGCTCCCAAACATTTTTGGTCCTTTCTAACCTTAAAATTCTGTCACAAATGCCACTGTAAATCAGTGTTTTTGTGTTATTTTAATGCACATCAAGAACAAAAAATGTGCCAAAATAGCCTTCATTACATCCTTTCTGATAGAAAGAGTATTTCCTTTAGTAGCACATAAAACTTACCGGCTAAAGCTGGGTAAAAGTCTTTGAATTCCTTCACATCATAAGGTCCTTCACAAGACAATAAACATTTATTGTATGTCTTAAAATACTCGGCTACAGCAAGCTCCATGTTTTGAGCACTGCTGCTAAAATCCCCAGAGTTATAGAGCTTCACAGCTTTCAAGAATAAACCCTGAGAGGAGAGAAGCATTCAGACAAATGTAAGTTTTGATAGAAAAATGTTAAAAAAAAGGGGTAATAAATAATGATTACTTCGTATGGTTTCTCTTCGTGGTCTATGACATGTTCCTCAATGTCAAACAGGTTTTTGTAGTAATCCAGGCTTCTAGTAAGAACGGGGTCCCCTGGGTTTCGCTGGAGATATGTATGTGCTGCAGAAACGGCTTTTTCCAACTCATTCATCTACATGAGCACGACAGAAGACAAAGTCAGGGGTCTTGTTACCAGGAGTAATGGTCTTTCTGGCAATTCAGATGTGATTTTAAATAAAAAAACAAAACAATAATTTCGTCAGTGAGAAAAATATCATTGTGTGACCAGAAATACTTGGGATTTCTTTAAGCAGATTTAGCTTTGGTGTTGCAACAATCCATGATTTTTCTAACTAGCTGGATGTTAGGAATGTGCACACTCCAACCACGTGTGAAAGTCAAATAGAACTCGTCAGCTGGGAAAACTTTGTAGTGAAGCTCCAGCTCAATCCTGTTTGCTGGCTGATGTTTCATCTCTTATCAGATGATTTCTATTTAAATTACTCAATTAATTTTCCAAATATTCTGCTACTGAAAAATGACTAACATTTTAAAAAAGGCTTATCATCTCATACTGTTTTGTTTAATTGTTTTAAACGGACTCTGAGTAAAAAAGGAATAAAATATTTACTGGTTTAATACATACATATCTTAGTGAGCAATAATTTATATAAAACTATATACAAATGTTTTCCACAACCGATTTGTATTAGCTTTTCTGTTATGTTCAAATTATTTAATCATTATTATATTAAATTATTTAATTATATAGTTATTTCACAAATATACCTTCTTTAGAGTGTTGTTTTATATGATATTGATGCTCATTCTTTTTTATTGAAAATAAAAGGAACTTCCCCTTAATTAGGATTCATGTATTCATAAATGTATAGCATCACATAAAATTGAAGCTATTTAGTTATATAGTTAATACAATGAAAGCTCTTTACCTGATGGTAGACAGACTGAAGGTAACGGTAGGGAACCCTCTGTTCAAATGCAGCTAATGTTTCTCGTTTGGGATATGATTTTGAAAAGACTGGATGTTGTTTTTTGCACTCTTTCAAACATATAGCTCGCTTTATGATGTGTCCCATGACCAGGAGGGTGATCTCTGTGCTATTTTCTTCATGTTGTCGGTTCAAAACGCTGCATTTGTGAATACACTGCGCCTCGCTGTCTCTGAGCAGCCGGTGAAGCCGCAAACTCAGCTCCAGATATCTCCCACTCTGCTTCCAGTCCTGAGCAGCGTACGAGTCTAAAGCTTGTTCATACGCCGAGTCCAGTGGCATAAGATCGTTCATATGAAAGTTTTCAAAGCTGTACGTCTCGTACTGAGCATGCACACTGAAGAAAATGTTTGCGGACGCGAAAAAAAACAGAAGAACACCCATATTCCTCTTCATCGTAAGCACCTTTTCATGTGGGAGATTTGCTGACTTCCCGTCTTGCACGTAGTTTGAGGTCCTGTGGGCTCAAAAGAGAATTCCATCGATGGGGGGGAGAAAATCGAGTCCGGGGCAGCAGCGTGTTGAAGTTAATGGGCGTTACCGGGCTTCTACCAATCACAAAACTAAAACCCACTTCAAACTGCTAAAACGCCCACTCATAAACATTTTGGCACGCCCATTCTCCTTTAGCCACGCCCACCTCCTCACACCCATTGGAGAAATGTCTGAACTCGTCTCCTTTTCTGGGTCTGAAAGGCCGTAGATTTTAGACTAAATGATTCCAGTCTGTTCTGGCAGCAAATTATGGCTTTACTTTGGTTCTCAGTGGAAGTGCTTAAATCAGCTGAATATACACTTTATCGAATGCAATAAAAATATATTGCAAATTGAAAAAAATATTGCATTAAAAAAATAATGACAAAAATAAAGGTCACTTCGTCTGTTTGCGCGTACTTTCAGATTATATTTTCTTACGACCAGGGGTTCGCTTCTTATGATTTCATGTACACTGCACGATGCACGACAAGCGATTAGTGGAAAATTGGGCCGATCTTCAAAACAGTTGTTACACAACTGAAAAAATTGGCCAAAAATTGCACGTTTACCCGACTTTGGAGTAATGTATAATTACTCTAATTTATTTATTTAAATTTTTTTGTTCTGCTGTAAAGTTAGGTGCTTTAAAGTGGGTTTCAATCAAGGGGCAACCTCCTGCTTTCCTTCTAGATGCGTGATAAGAAGTGACTAAACTGCAGTGCCTCGACTAGCCACTTGAGGCTGGCTCCAGAAGTGAGCAGTTTCTCATTCACAAAAATGTAAAATTACCCAACTTTGGAACTGAAAAAAAAAAATACGATTCCTCTTCTGGTTGCATTAGTTTTGTTGCATTAGGTCTCTGGATTTTGACATTCATAAACACTCTGAATTTTTGGAAATTAGTTTGTTTAAGATTTATTAAGCTTCAAAGTTGTACATAATTAAGGGCGTGGTTTCTTGAGGGCATATGATTGACAGGTCCTTGATTAATTGAAAGACCCTGTGGATCTTTTGCCCTATTTGGATTACCGTGAAGTGATGTACTTTCGAAGGCTGGTGGCAGCCACTTTGAGCTTCATTTGAATTTGCCAGAAACCAATAGGTGAGTATCACCGATACTTCGTCCATATTATATACAGGCAATGTTTTCAGGTCACTCCAATCAGGTTTTATGTTGGTTCAACTAACATTTATGCCAGCCCTGTACATACTATATAGTGAGCAATTTTGGGGTGAAATTTGTATATGATAAAAAAAAATTGTACCTAGTGGTAACAACTCGATTTTGAACGGGAGTTCATTCTCAGAACTCTCCCTTTAAATGTGTAGCAAGTCTAAATGAAAGAAGTCCACATTGCTATTATCATTTTTATTTAAAGATAAAAAAAAAATAAATGTTGCAGTTCAATCACAGTATAGTTTTGAACTCAAGATAATTGTAAAAATTCACTCTAATTTGAAAATATGCTCAGTCAGCAAATTGTAGTGTTCTTTTTTTATAGAGAATATGAACCATAAATTCAACAGACAAACCAGTTTGCGAATTACATTTGTGATTGTCTGAATGGAAAGTTAACAAGGGTATATGTTAATATTGCTTAGTTGAAAGTCTATGAAGAAATTCGAAAACGTGACGTGGCAGTAACTTGTGTATGCTAAGAGATGGAGTTTAGGACCCTGGGGTGATTGCATCTTTTTTTAAAAGATTGTGAACATTTTCCATGTTTCTTTCCACATTAAAGTACACACGAATTCCACGTTATTGTTATAAGATTGACTAGTATTCTTTTTGTTCCCACTATATAGTTTAACTGTAGTCGAGAATTGTTTCCAATACAGGAAATTGCCTGTATTTGCATTTTTGCACATATCAGTAATAGCAAGGCTGTATGGCGCTCAAGTGTGCGTTTCTTCTCACTCTTACAGATGTTGTGTGGGGTCAGCTGGAAGATGTGATTATAGATCGATACTTTATACCAGGACTCTGCCCAAGAGATGTTCAGGTCGGTGACTTTGTTCGGTATCACTACACAGGAGCTTTGAAAGATGGAAAGACGTTTGATTCGAGGTGAGTGATGAACAACTCAAACATCTCACGAACCAAAAACCCTTATTGCTCAGTGTCATAGATGTGAAAATGTTTTGATGGAGACAAGATCTCACAGCAATAAAATATTTGGCCCAATTTCATGCTTTTACCCACTTTAGAGAGTTGTTTTGTTTATGTGACATGCCTGCAAGGATTTTTACTACTAAAATGTTAGTTACTACATTTCTATTGGCCATAGTAACATTTTGAACAGACCTCACAATCAATTAATGTAACGTTTATGTTTCAGATTAAATATTGCCTCCACTGATTGTTGTGTAAATATCATAATAATCATTTAATTAAAAACTTATATGTCAGTTATTATGTTTTCTGAACATTAAAAACTAAAGGTAGGAACTTTTATTTGTGAGCTAGTTTTCACTGGGGAGCTGATTAATGGTACAACGATAAATGTTCTGTACTGTTAACGGATCGGTGGGGAAAAAAAAGTGCAGTTGTAAACATTTTCAATAAAATATTGTTATAATTATCGCATAACAGTTGATTAAATTGATTTAACGCTTTTGAAATTCAATAATGACGGATAACCACGGGTTTGGCGAGGTTAACAAGTTAACCGCTTGAGGGCGCTCCCAGACTAGGAATGAAATGAAAATGTTGGTGGAAATTGCTTTAAAATATGATTTTTGAAAATAAGCTGCGCAGAAATTTACTCTAGCACTTTTAAAGAATTTGAAGGCAACCGTGTAAGGACCTGCCATTTATCAGGAGTTATGTTCGTTATAGTTGAGCCCTTTGTGGCTTCCTCTTGTGTAAAATGTCAATGACTGTCTTGAGGTCATCTATCAAGAAATGTACTGAAATTCTGCCGATCTCAGGTGGAAGAGAAGATGAAGGATAAATGGAAGACTATAAAAAGTTAAAATAACATTCAACCTCTCTCTCTTTCTCGCTCTCTGTGTCTCTCAGTTTGGATAAGGGTTTTCCATTTATTGGCCATGTTGGTGTGGATTCTAAAGTCATTCCAGGTTTGAATAAAGGAGTCCAAGGCATGTGTGTCAACGAGCGAAGAAAAATCACCATACCTCCTCACCTTGGTTATGGAGTCTTGGGAGCAGGTAATTTCTACGGTGGTTATTTGTTTTAAACAAAATCTAACTTAAGACCGTCCAGCACTGTTAACTCTTATAGTAAGACTTTTACATGCTTTAGCAGTGTCTTGTAATAATTTTGAATTTGGAACAGGAAGATTGCCATTGCACTTTGTGATGTATGGCTTGAATACAGCTGCTCGGCCATGGAAACACATGTTGTGCTAATAATAAAAGAATATTCCTCTTTTTTGTCCTTTCGAGATAAGAAACGCGAACTATTCATTCTCCAGATCTAAAACTTTAACGGAATGAGCCCATGTAAAACAAATGAGTTCTTTCTCCCTAGGGGATGTGATCCCACCTCATGCAACATTGGTGTTCGATCTCCATTTACTGGATTTGTGGAACAAAGAAGATAAAGTTCAAATTCGCACTCTTCACAGACAGGAAAAGTGTAAACGGACTGTGATGCCTACCGACTTTGTCCGTTACCATTACAACGGGTCTTTGCTCGTGGGAGACATCTTTGAAACCAGGTGGGAAAAATTAACACACTTGAAAAACAACATTTACCTTTATGCATTTAGCAGACGGAACAAGCGATTTGTAACAGGGTCATAAGAAGTGCTCTCAGTAGAGGTTCCAGTTGTTTCAGAATTAAACATGATTAAATTAAATGTGCATTAGAGGTTTTTTTTGGGTGAAAAAACATTGCACTGTGTGGCTACATATAAAAAGTATCATTTATTTTTTACTTTCTCTAACATCTAATTCCTGCAGTTATCTTCAAAACTCGACATTTGACTCTTATGTTGGGTCAGGCAGTCTCATCAAAGGCATGGATGAAGGGATTTTAGGAATGTGTGTTGGGGAAAGGAGATCTATTATTATTCCGCCGTTCCTTGCCTATGGTGATAAAGGATATGGTACAGTTGAATTGTTGAATTCTTTCTAATAGTTGGGAAATATACAAACACATATTTTAAAAACATTGTTTCCCCCCAGGCACAAAAGTCCCCCCATACGCAACTGTTATATTTGATGTGTTACTTGTGGATGTGTTTAACGTGAAGGATGGCGTGAAAGTAGAGGTTCTACTTATCCCACAGACTTGCATGAGAAGGACAGCAGTGGGGGATTTCATACGGTACCATTACAATGGAACATTTCAAGATGGAACACTCTTTGATTCCAGGTGAATCTCTGATTTGAAAATAATGTGTATTTTATGTCGTAAAGGGTAAACAAAGTTTCATGGCTGCAGACAAAGAAACATACTTTTATTATATTCCCGATTTGAATCGTGAGCAGTTACGTAATGGATATATTTGCATAGCTCTTTACTAATCAATTTCACTTTGTCTTTTCAATTTTAGTTATTCTCGAAACAGCACTTACAATACGTTTATTGGTATGGGTCATGTGATAGCTGGCGTAGACAAAGCCTTGGAAGGGGTTTGTGTGGGTGAGAGGAGACGAGTGACCGTACCCCCTCATCTGGCTTATGGAGAGACCGGATCAGGTGACTTAAAGAGAGTAAATAAAATAAATATTTATGGATAAGTAAGATGATATTATGAAATGTTTTTAAATGCTATTTTTACATCAATAAGCAAAGAAAATACATGGTTTCCTGTGTATTTTTGAGTGGATGCTGGAAGGTCTCCTGTGCTCTGCTTTCTGATTGGACAGGATTTGCATATTCATGTGGGTTCTACTTCAAGTACTATCTGGTGAGATTTAGCGAAACTTAAAGGTTACAAAGTTTAGGAAACCTGGGTAATAGTAAATATATAATTAAAGTAAATATATAATTAATTAAATGTATATTAGTGGTTCAGTGTCCAGAATACATTACTCACAAAAAAGGCTTAGTCATTTCCTCAATGTAATCAACATAGAAGACTTCCAATTAAAGTGGAAGGTGACAGGTTCTTCCAGACTCACGAAAAGTTACCTTTAGCTGCTTTATCACGATTAGATTGTAGACTGTACCAATGCACAGTTACTAGCACATTCTGCCTCTCAGCAATTCTTTTCAGAATGCTTATAGCCATCTTTCGAAGCAGATAACAAAGCTGCGTAACAAAGACTGTTTAATTCCCTGAGTAATCAATAAGAATAAGATATGGTTGAATATCATCACAAGACAAAACTTTCACACTCATATTTTTTTCTTCTAAATAAATATTTTTGACTTCTAAACCTTTAATGGTGGCGCCTTGATTGTTCCATCAGTTCTTGTATAGAATCTCCCCTCTCCATTTTCTCTGATCATGACTCTAAAATCATTCATAAAAAAATGTATTATCATCAAGCACTAATAAATAAATGCTTATGAAATCTCCATAAACAAAACTAAAGGGATTCTTTTTTTTTTTGGAAATAGGTGAGCTGATCCCTGGATCTGCTGTGCTTGTCTTTGACCTGCACGTTATTGATTTTCACAACCCTAAAGACAAAGTATTCATCAACGTGACGTACAAACCATCATCCTGCGATCAGAAAAGTGATGCAAACGATCTGATTTTGTATCGATATAACTGCTCTCTGCTGGATGGCACGCTTCTCTACTCTTCGTAAGTCCTCCACACTGGGAGACCCACAAACAAATCATGATTAAAGAAATGGCATTGAAACGAACATGTGCGCATGTAGATTTTAATAGTTGGTATTTTAGTGGAGCAATTACGTTTACATGTGAACTGTGAGAGACTTTGAAAAAATATAGAAAGTCCCATTGATTTTGAATATTTAATTTAGCTTGAAAAAAGTATTTTAGCACCAACCAACAAAAACACACCTCCTATCCTCCTTTCATTACCTGAATTATTTACACACACGTTACCTGTGCAAAATAGCATTTTTAATTCTTTAAAATAGCATTTTAAAGATTATTTTTTAATTAACATTTTTCATTAACATGCTTCATTGTTTACAGAGATGTCTTCCCAGAACCCACACGTGTCATGTTAGGTCAAGGGAAGCTGATATCGGGTCTGGATGATGGTTTACAAGGGATGTGTTTGTTAGAGAGGAGAGAGATCACAGTGCCGCCACATCTTGCGCATGGCTCCAATGGAGGTAAACAAAACTACTTCTGTTTACCAGAAAATTGATTGTTAGAAAGTGTGTTTATAAGTGTGAGAGTGGCCACTTTATTAGGTACATCTTTTTAGTATCGAGTTGGGCCCCTTTTAGCCTTGAGAATCGCCTGAATCCTTCATGGCATAGATACTGGAGATGTGCCTCAGAGAGTTTGGTCCATATAGACATGATAGTATTATTTGGTCCATATTGGCATTAGTAGATCAGTAGTTTCTGAAATACTCAAACCACCAGCAGATTGTCTTTACCATGTCAACATGCTTAAATGTATTGAGTTGCTGCCAATGATTGGCTCATTACCATTTGTCGTACCTAATAAAATGGCCAGTGAGTGTGAGAATATATCTAATAGTGGGGAATCTAAGGACCCATAACATTTAAGTTCTTAAATACATAAAAACAATACTTTATTAATGATGCACATCAGAAAAAAATATTGTGGTTAAAAATGCCACAAAGCATGTGCACCAAAGCCTATTATCAACAAAAAAAACTGAAAAAAGATGGTCTACGTACCAAAAAAAAAACCCTGAAATGTCAATAATCGATGGGTTTTCATTTTTCCAATACAGCAGTAGGCATACCCAGTAGTGCAGTGTTGCTCTTTGAAGTGGAACTTCTCCAGCTGCAGAAAGGTGTCCCTGAGGGCTTTTTGTTCATCTGGGTAGATGATGGCCCGGATCCATTGTTTCCTGCCATGGACATTAACCAAGATCAAGAAGTACCCTTCGAAGAGGTATTTTTTTTTACGCTGATTGGTTATAAACAATTAGCAATTCTGCTCAAATATGATGTTCAAATATTTTTGTAAAAATGTTTTTAAGGATAAAGAATCACTTCACTGTCAATATGTTAACAATAAAAAAAGTGGTGGAACAAAGAATGGAAGGCTAAAAATCAGCCTGATAGATGGTCGAATATGATCCTTTTAAAGATTTGTTCAGAAAAGTCAGCATAATTTAGGGTTTTGTAAATCTGTTCCTGGTTATATAGACATAGTGTTTACATTATGGGGTAAATTGCAAAGTTTTCTGATCAGACGACTTCTAGCCCATTGTTTGTTCATAAAGGATTTGCAAGAATCGTGTTTAGCCTCTATCGCTGTGTTGCTAATGAAAGTCCTGCTATACAACTTGTTTGTTGTTATGTGTGATTTTCTAACAGTTCTATTGTTTCTTTTTTCTGTAGTTTGAAACCTTCATCAAGCTGCAAGTGACGGAAGGTAGAGGCCGCATCCATCCAGGAGTCAACATTGAGGATGTTTTAAGAGACATGTTCAGAAATCAAGATCGCAATGGAGATGGAAAGATAACTGAAGATGAACTGAACATCCTTGAGGATGAGGAAAAGGGAGTGTCTGAACACGTGGAGCTGTGAAAAATGGAAAAAAAAAATGTTCAGCTTTTGACATTAGTGGTTGTCTAAGATGCCACTACATAAAATAATTAGGAACAGGCAATCGGTGAAGCGTTGCAGAGCAATTGGAGAGATAATGATCAAATTCAGAGCATTATGGGATGCTTTATTTGGAAATAGTTCTGTGTCCTCTGTATCTGTTTGCACTATAGTGTTTGTGAATATGGGGATTGTGTGTAAAATGCTAAATAGTCTCACTCTGATTGTAATTAAGAAGGCAGTTGGTTGTTCCCCTTGACATTATATATTCACAAAGCAAGATTGGCTAAAAAATGCACTTTTTTTGTGTTTTTGTCAGCACTGTTAATTGTATTGCGCATTAAAAGTACTTTTATGTTTTAATATAACTTTTGTTAATTCAATATTATCAAATTCAAAATTAAGTTACAATGATTTTTTCTTTCTTTCTGAAAACAACTTAAAATATAACTGAAAATACAAGAACAAGGCCTGAAAGGTAACTGGAAATTAAACGTAGTTCTTAATATTTTACTTCAGTGTAGTCAATTCTAATGTAATCTTTTAATCTGAATGTATAATCATGCAAAATTTTGTAAAAGTGTTAATGCATTTGCAAAAAAATGAAATCTATTCATAATTTGACGGGCATTACTTTTGGTAAGGGCAGTTTGAAGAAGACATTTCATTGGGATTGGAAAAAAGTTCATTTGCATAGTGTAAAATGTGGTCATATTTTCCGTTCAAATTCACATGACACGGAAATAGATTTTTGTTTCTGTTTTTTTTAGAACATGTGCTTTGAAGTTGTTGGCAGAAATGTAAGTTAAATTTTGTGCTAATGCTGACTGTGAGAGGGTTTAGCTAATGGCGTCCTACCTTTCTCCAAGCGGGTTTGTAGGTTTGCCATTGAACAATTGCGGAAGAATAACACCACTAATCAATAACAATTTTTTCACTGCTGAAAAATAAAGAAAAAACATTTCTCAAAATGTATAAACCTAATGAGCATTCCAGCAACTGAAATTTGTGGAATCGAAAGGAAAACAGAAATTTATCAAAAGAACACTGAGAACAGAACATAGATAGCTCACACATTTCAGGATCCCTTTAAGAGTTTATTCCAAATGTTACATGGAAAACATTAATAGAACATTATTAAAACAAACAGCAAAGGAATAGTAAAAGAGACAACATGCTTTCTAAGCAATACACGAACCATTGCACTGAACATTTTCACCGTGCAGATGAAACATACATTTCCCTTTTTACTCGTCCCTTCCAACATTTCAGCTTGTATCTGGGGTAATACATTAATTTCCCTCCACTCCACACTTTCATTCCCTTTTCCTGCATTTTATCCACCCCTCCCGATCTAGTAACTAGTTTATTACAGATGTTTCTGTACCAAAAAAAACTAAATGCAATTATTAATAAATAAATGCAAATCATATGCATTAGGTTGTAAACAGAACACCTTGTGCAAGCAACAGAATCCAACAGTTAAATACTCATGCAAACATCAAACTGTTAAACACAAGGAAATCAAAGTTGGGCATATGGCTGAGTGGTATTATGTAACCGCAATGCCACGTTTTAATAACACTTCCCTTATTCAGCACATCAAATGTAAGGCATGAATGTTACTTAACATAAAAATACTGAAAAAAAGAGAAAAGACAGCATTCTAGACTAGGATCCAATCCCTTATGTTAGATGAGAGTTTTATCCCTTAGGCACTGATGGTTGTAAAAGAAATGTCCTGATGCCAAGTTTAAAAATTGTAGAGTTTGTATGAATGAGTAAAAACAACACGATGTAGGGCGGTACATGTGTGCCCCTGTAAATGACTATGTTAGCCATTTCTCAATGCAGGTTTTATACACTGTTTCATTGGAGTGCCAGTAGACATGTGCCACGCCAGGAATTGAGCACAGAGCCAGATCTCCTCGAGCAGACAACGTCTTCAGCCCAAATAAGTCCATCAAAAACACCTGGAGACAGTGGGATAACCATGAAACGCCCAAACGCAACAAATGGCACTAGACTCTACATCTGCTATTTCAATGGTGCCACAGTTGGCTTCATAAAAGAAAATCGTTACACCAATTGAGTTCTTGTAGAAATCCACAACTGTACACAAGTATTTCGTTTTCTAAGGTGATGTTATAATAGAACACTGTTCAAACAAAAATACTCTGTTTCCAGGACACAGGTCTTGAAAGTCTCAGCTTTCAGTGCTATGATTGAGTGACTACCTACAGATTCATCTGGGATGGTTGAGATGGCAGAAAGCTTTCTAGTGGCTTGCTAATGTTCGGTCCGTCATTGGAAGGCAAGCACTTTTGGCATTATTGATTAGTTTAGTTACCATACAAGTTTTGTCTGTAAACAGATCCAGTCAGCAATAAAGGCGCAAAGATCTTCTCGGTGTTAACTACGGAACTGAAAGAGGTGTGTTCTTCACATCTGCATTATCTCACTTGTTACTACCTGAATTGTCAATGCATGGTTAGAAATATGGAAGGCGGTGGAGGGAAGCGAAATTAACTTTGGGGTGATTTCAAAAACTTGTGGAACATTTTGGCCTTTATGAACAATCTGGCCAGTTAACACCAGTTGAGGAAGCACTGAGAAGCTTCACCATTTCCTGCAGGCGGATATTATTGTAACGCTCTCCAGCTATTCGATGGCCCACTTCAGAAGTATGGCTTTAACTCTACCATGAAGACCACTTGTGGCACTCCGGGACATCTCACATTTTTAAATGGTTGATGTGCTGCTCGAAGTTTTCTTGGTGGACTACTGCATCTACGATCCCATTTCTTTATGCTTCTTCAAAAACGAATTCCAAACCAGGTTTGAATTATGAACCCGTCATCATTTCCCAAACCTCCCCTTCTCTACCAGCTTCTCTTTCTGTCTCGATACCTTCCAATCAGCACATCTTGAAATCTTAAGAGACCTTGAGTCTTATTGCTGTCTCAATCTTGCCATTACAAAAACTTTTTCAACCTCACAATGGGTAGCAGAGATTGGCTATTGCTTATGCAGTTTTAAGCCTCCTAAACAGCAGTTTTAGTTTCAGTTCATCACTGGGTTTAATATACATGGCTACATTCCCATAAAATCCCTGACATTGTACAAATGTAATTGTAAGAATTGATTTTGGATGTCGTAACACTTTCTAGATTTAAATTTTGTTTGCTCACTTTGAATTTAGTAAATTAAGAAAAAAAAACCCAATATTTATATTTCTGAAAGCATTCTTCATTTACTGCTTTTTCCCACAAGTTTTGCACAGAACTGAACGTTCATTCATTAATTCTGTATTAAAAACATGTATGTTTTCCCACAATGTTTTACACAGAATAGAATAATTCTTACTTTTTGATTTTTCATCTCAATGACCGTTTCATTGTCGTCATAGAAACCAAACTGGCTGAAAAGCAAGAACATGTTAAGGTCATAAAAATTATCTTTTTGAGGACACAGAAAAATACAAATACAATACAAATCTGAAAACATCAATTAATTAAAGATTTGGGGGTGTGAATAAAATGAGCCGAGCTGACCTTGATTGCCATGGTGTGATGACCCCATCATCAGGGCCCCCGATCAACACCAGCTTCTTAATGCGCAGGAAGTTTTGTTTCCAAGCTTCCAGGAGAAGAATAACGGATTATTCACCATTTCACCAGACATTTGACTATAAACAAAAGCATCACAATGAATTGCGTTTACCAGTAGAGTTGGGATTTGGTCTTTCATTGTTGAGTAAGGCCAAGTAATCACTACTGTTGATGTACAGGTCTCTGTGATGAGGGTCTAAAAAAAATCAAATAGACTTGTATTTACTTATTAATCAGTATTTTCTTAAAAATTAGGGTTTAGGAAGAGATTCTTCCTCTTGAGTCCGATTGGCTCAATACGACAACATTAGTGCTTGTGTGAAATAAGATGTATAATAAAGAGTTGAAAAAAGTGTTACTGAAATAATGATTCAAAACCTAGGAAAGAAGACTCTGAAAGCATAGTTTAAGCTCATTTAACAGAAAAGGCGGCTTTATTTAGCTGAACATACACAAAAGAAAAATTCTGCTTCCAAGAGTCCAAAGGAGAAAGAGAACAAATGTCTCTCAGAAACTTAATTTAAAGAGCTAACTGGGACGTAACTCCTGTTTGTGTTGTACTTCAAAAATAAACCAGACAACAAAAAAATGTAATTCTATTACACAAATAATTAGACAGAATAATAAACCACCTTTGAAAGAAACCATGGTTGCCATGGCTAATGGCAATTTATTTCAGAACTATTAGTTTCGTAATTACTGTAGTTTCTCTACATTCGCTACATCAGGGATTCCTCTAGAACTTGGATTAATCAAATGCAGAGACCATTTAGCCGGCACACTCAGGTCAGTTAGTTTCCCCATCTAAAAGAGTATGAATCGTGTATTAATAGCAGAAAAATCACCAATACAGCACTGATACATTTATATATAAAAAGACATGGACTTAGTCGTAATTTTGCCTTTTAGCCCCCATTCTTCATTATGGTGAAGCAGTGTCCCAATTCTTTGTTATAGACTTTATTTCAGTGCACTCGATACATTCACTGGAGATTATTGATCAACACTAGTACAGAGAGATCTTTGGATGAATGGTTATAAAATGGTTAAACATGTTATTTATTTACAAAATGACACCAGACCCTGTGATGGACTGGGGACCTGTCCAGGGTGCACCTGGATGCGGGTTCGAAACCAGACCTTCAACATGCATGTCTCATCAATCAATCATCTACTCACCATTCCAGTAGTTGCAGATTGATATTTTTTGACCGACGCCAGTATAGCACACGTGATACACGTTAGATTTGACAAACTCTGGAAACAGGTACTTAAGATAGTCAGTGTCTGCAAATAAATCATAAAAAACAGCAGCAACAAGACGTTTAATGTCCAACAGGATCAACTACATTTCTAAGCAGAACTGTATGAAGTATTCAACAGTACCTCCATATTGTCCCGCCTGTGGAGCGGACAGAGATATGAAAGAGTGTACATTATGATCTGGAAGGATGGACAAGATTCCTCGACAAACCAGGCCACCTGCAAAATGTAATTCCGTGATTTACACAGTGCCACCAGGAAGTTGTCAAAAAGAAGAGGAAGGAGCCTCAGCAAAAATTCCTTTAAAAACATGCAGCTAAAACTGGTTTCTTACATTTTGTTGTGTGATGTGGTAAAAAAAACTACAACTTTCCAAGCAATAGCCACAAAAGAAGGCATTCTCTACATAATCAAAAAAACTATTACTAAAAGATCAATAGATCATGATTGCATCTGTACTTTCCTTTTACAGGATCCGAATACTAAACTCAATGTTATGTATTAACTAATGGATTTGGAAATCAATGACCTATTCGTTAGTAAAAGTTTTGAAAGTGCTTTAAAACCGTAAATGGATTTTGATCAGGGGTGGTTTCTGTTTAATCACCTGCAAATTATTATTTTCATCTATGGTCTCCTTTATGACCCACTTGAATTTAATGTAACATACAGACCTTGAGAGTAGCAGATGATGTGGATGCCATCAGCTGCATTCTGCATGATGGGATATATGGCTTTGGTGAAGCCCTCCACTTGGGTCCAGAGTGGCTGCAGGCTGGCACTGCGGTCAAACAGGTCCAGGACAGTCACATTAGTTCCTGGGTGAGACTGTCACCAAACAAACAGAACAGTTAGACTTAAAGCAAACAGCCTCCTGCATTTGCAAACGCTCTTCTATTCATTTGACTTGAACTGTATGAAAGACTCGGATATGAGCAACTATTTGTTTTTCAGAGCGTGATAAGGCAATAATTCAATAAAAGTGAATTTACCCAAGGGACTCCACAGAGTGGTCTAGCTTTAAAGTCAGTTAATGTGTGTAATGTTCTATTTACTAGCAGCACAAAGATAGCTTTGATGCAATTCAGCAGCTTTGAGCATGTAAACACTCTAAGCGATAGGAAACACAGAAGGTTAATGGATTACCGCATTGATGAATCCGTGCAGGTTGATAAAGTCCGAAGAGCTATCAAAAAGCCCGTGGACGATGATAACCGGTTTGTACGAGGCACACAACACACAAACAGCTAGCAACAACAATAAGGTTACGCACGCTACCTTCATATTAACGTGCTAAGATAAAAAAAACTGTACAGATAAAACTGCAAACAAATGCTAAAATCATAAAATGTATCAAACAATGGAGTCTGATGTAATTACACCAAGAGCTTTAATATTGACATCTTTCATGTTTAGCTCTACATCTGTTTGCGCTCTTTCCGTTTAACGAGAAGTGCATAAAAACAAGACACTTGTGACGTGCGGTCTGCGCCTACGTCATTTCCGGAAAAAATTGCCTTTATCATCCTAACTAGCTTTTTTTAATGCTCTAAAAACAATCGATAAATGTGTAATGACTGAAGAATATAGAGCCCGTTATTTGTGGAATGCAGCAAAAAGAAAAAAAAATATTTTTAGAAAATAGTTTCCTGCTGCTCTTTATTTAAAAATGATCTCACTTTTAAATAAACTTTAAAACCTTTTACTCTTTATAAAAATTCTCTCACTCAGTTCAAAGTACATGATTTGTAATACAGTGACCTTTTTGGTCAATTGTGTTGTTTTATTTTATCAATAAAGCTAAATCATTAATTAATTCCTTTTCAAACCCGTTTATTCCCTTTCGGGGTCACGAGGGTCTGCTGGTGCCTATCTCCAGCACACATTGGGCGAGAGGCGGGAGTACACCCTGGACAGGTCACCAGTCCATCACAGGGCAACATTCATTCACAGATTCACACCTAAGGGGAATTTAGATTATTCAATTAACCTTACCGCATGTTTTTGGGATTGTGGGGGAAACAGGAGGAAACCCATTCAAGCACGGGAAGAACATGCAAACTCCTTCCAGGAAGGTCACCTTGAACCGACAACCTTTTAACTGGAAGGCCACAGTGCTACCCACTGCGCCACCCAAGCTAAATCATAGTCTTCATTATTCTCAGGGAATTATAATTTAAGGGTTAAAATTGTCCCAAAAAAAAAAAAATCAAAGCCTCATCAAAAGTATTTATATCTTGTTTTTATACTCTAATGTGTGTTATATAACCACAAGGGAAATGCTTGTGACTACTTTTGTTGTATTATCTTTGGATTTCTTTTTTTTTTTAAATAATCAAAGTTTTAGAAAATGGCCAAAATGCCATTTATGCTTGTGAAACGCAATCCCCAATCACTGTATTTTATGCTAAGCTTTTATTTCCAGGTACATGTTGTTGTTTTTTTTTTATCTGCATGTCATTAAATTGAGTGTGCAAATTTTACTGAAACAATATTAAAGATACTGAAACAAACAATACATTTTTGTTTGTGTCAGGTTTATTATGTAATAATTACAGTAAAAAACAATTTAAACCATATTTTTAATAACATATATTTATATTTAGATGCTATTTTTCAAAATGTAAAAATCTGTTTAAACTGCCAGGATTTTGCCAAAAGAGAAAACAGCCTGTTAAAATAAAACATTAAAAAAAATCATTTTTTAGTCAAAGTCAAAGAGTATTAGTCAAAGAATGCAAAACTTCCAGAAGTTCAGTGAAACATCCACACTACTTAATATTCAAGAGTCAGTCGTCAGACATTACAACACAGTAATTGGATGCAATTGACAGCAATTCATCTACAAAGTGTACCTGACGTGGTAAGATGTCCTTGGGTAAAGATTGGGGTCAGTGAATCAACAGGACAGGCAGTGATCATCCAAACATCATGTGGCCTTCAGCTTAGCTCAAGAACTGTTTGAGAGCTACTGGAAAGGGTCTAATTGACTGCTGTAAAAGAAAATGTTATTTTTTCCAGAAGCATGGTCCTTGCTATCCTGTTAGAAAATGCAAGGGTCCTCTCAGAAACCTGTTCTAATTGCATCTTCTTATCCATGACACATGCGCTTCTAGAAGAATGAGCACACTCTTAAACCTTGTGGACAGCCTTCCTGGAATAGTTGAAGCTGTTATAGCTGCAACGGTCATCTTGATGTAACATAAATCTATAAATAACAAATCCCCTGAGGGATTTATCCAAATGCGTTGAACCAATTATCTAAAATAAATCATAAAAATGATTAGCAAACGAGGAATTGGTGAGTAACAGACATTGATTTATTTGCTTTAATTGAAATGCTACAAACCTTTTGATAGTAAACTGAAAACGTGCATACAGTTATGAAGTGCATATTTATTAATGGGCTGAAAATAAACCATGCAATGAAACAAAAACTGTACATTGACCTCACATTAAACGTGAACAAAGATATAGAGTTTTAAACTAGATTCCAGAACAGTTCCAATCACGTTACATCAAAAAGATCCCAATGCTCCTGTTTGTTGTAAAAATGAATTCTCTAGAAGACCAAATGTTCAATGCAGAAAGTAGGGTTTGGAATGCAGAAAGTTGGAACACAAACAAATCCCCAGAGGATGAGACAGATCTACTCTTTAGGCTGAAACAGATCCTTGAGTTCACAAAGGGTTTGCTCTAGTGTGAGAGACAGTTTCTCTGCATTGGTTTCATCACAGCAGTTAAAGGCTGTAACTGAAAAGTGAACATGGTCCTGTTGCGGGTTATAAGACACTGCATAGCCGTCTGGAACCAGAGGTCCAAAACTCATCACGCTGTCTGTGTTGGAAGGCACCTGCAATCAAAATAACAACTCACAGAGTTGAACTTTTACTGAACTTATTGAATCAAAACTAAGAGCAGAGGAAAAACTAAAGAACCATCAACTTTGCATTGTTCAAGCTAGCACTGTAGTTCTCTGTAGTGAATTTGACCAATCTATGCAATGTATCTCTTAGGTTTTAATGATGTTTTGTACATGCTCTGGGGTGTGGAGACTATTTTTTATTTTTAAAATCAAACTTCCATATATAGTGTATGTGAAAGCTATACATGGAAGTTGAAAATGCAACATCATTGGCTTTTAATATTTATTCATTCTTACGACTCAAAAATTATTAGCCAACAAATGATCGAAAAACTTCCAGACTTTGAAAATAACAGCGTCCAAATATCACAAAAAAAGTCTTGAAATGTGCTCTAAATCTATTTGTAAAAAAAGTTGAGGGGTGTCAACCCCTTGTTCAGGGGTTTTGGGGATTAGGAGCAAAAATATAACAAATATTGAAGATTTAAAAAGTTAAAAATAATTAATAACTAGCTTGAAAAATCTAACGACAATAAAGAGCATCCCGATAATTCAATCTGTGAAAAATAAAAGCATCTATGGTCATTTCCAAATAATATGGCAAGAAACTATTCCTGACTGCTATCTTCACTCATAGACAGATTAATGTTGATGAGAACTAGGTTCCTAACCTGGGATGACAGATTCGAGAATTGTTGAAGTAGTTTTACCTCATTAAGTTTTAAAAAGCTAGAAGACATCCAGATTGCATCATCGTCAAGGCACTTCAGCACAGGCTCAAAAAAAACCTCAAGGAAAATAAAAAGTAGTGTGTAATCTGCATAAAAGTGACCATCTGATCACGTCTCCTAAAGTTCTCATACATGGGTCAAAAGATGAGAGGTCCCAAGATAGAGCCTTGGTGCACCTCAGAGGATTTACATGATATAAACCAGTGGACCACTGTATGTGACATATGCTGGAAAGTTATTGGTAATCACCATTAACACAACAAGGTTCAGCTGCTTTTCTGTGAATAACTCAAAGTGTGTTCTTATAAAAGAAAGTCAGTGGCAAATGCATGACTACAGCTACAACATCGAATGTAGTAAATAAAC
The DNA here is from genome assembly GCA_007224835.1 of Danionella cerebrum. Taxonomy (NCBI): domain Eukaryota; kingdom Metazoa; phylum Chordata; class Actinopteri; order Cypriniformes; family Danionidae; genus Danionella; species Danionella cerebrum. The sequence goes on from SRMA01026899.1 coordinate 215,204, forward strand.
CAATATTTCATGGACAAAATGCAGTCGTGGCCTAAGTTCAAAACAACTTCCACTAAGAGACAACTTCAATTAAGAGAGAAATCTTAAACATGCAAATGAAGGTATTACCAAGCACAAAATGTACCTGTCCTGTTCGCAGCTTCCAGTGGGTGGCAAGTCCATAGGCTGTGTCCATGAAAATACGGGGCACACTCAGCCCATTCTCAATGGCTTGAAGTTTAAGACCAAGCAGGTGGCGGTCTATACCCTGGCCCTTCAGAGACTAATAAACAGCAGCATTGATTTAATAGTTAGCATCTCTGTAGAAATCACAAATGTCAAACAAACTCACTTGCTCCGTGAGGACGCTGTATGCGTCCACAGCATCTCGCATCAGCTGTACCTTGGCTTCTCTCTGAAATGATGCAGGAGAAGGGTTTCATGGCAAGAACTATATTAGTAACATTCATAGATATTTAAAAATATGAAACTAAAAGTGCGAAAACAGGTTTACAATGTAGTTTTCAGTTGAAGAAGCATCGAAAAAAACTAAAATGTTAGATTTTCAGTAAAAGATCTTTAAAAGAGGGTCCTTCATTTCCTACTTAAATTTAGACGCAAACGGTCCAGTAGAATGTGCTGCAGTGAGGACACGGAGGTGGTTCTTCTCTTTGAGAAGATGCCCATGTCCTGTATAACCATTTCTGTATCTTGTAAAAACTATTTGGTCCAATCTAGTCTTGAATGTGTTCTAAAACTTCAAGGACTATATATATATATCCTTCTATTTTTTTATAACATACATATATCAGAGATTAATAATTCATTATACACACAATGTAAATTCTGTGACAAAGCAATGGATTGACTTGCTGTAAAAGAGATTAAGAAGATGTAGTAGCCATAAACCCATGAGAGCAGGAGCAAGAACTTGACTGAATGGCCTATAAATCAAGACGGTACAGAGAGTTAACCACTGGTCATGACTCCTCTGAGCCAACACCATTTCCGGATGACCATAGATGGACTGTCGAGAGGTTACCACAGTTTGCAAAGAGTCCAGGAACAAATGACATAAATCAAGGTGTATAAAAGCCAGCACCAAACACTCCTCTTCAGACTCTCAGACCAAAAATCTCTGGCGTTTGAGATTCCCCAGCTGAGGGACACTTGAAGTAAAACCGATAAGGACGTGTGCTTTGAGCAGAATCGTGAAGACGATTTTATTTTTCACAGGTTGAGTAGTTTATGTCAGATGGAGGGAATGGACAATTCAGAACTTCTTGATTAAAGCATGCCTTGCAACAAATAAAATGAAGGCACATAGACACATATTTATGTTGCTCGCAGACGGGAACATAAAATTTGTTTAATTACTCACAGAGACTGCCGCATCATCAAAGGCATGCACGAAGGTCAGCATTTGATTGGTTGGAGAGCGGATATAGTCCGTTCTTCCTCCCTTGAACATCCTCAGAGAAGCAATGTCGCATGCAGCACACACTTCCCCATGAACTCTGATAGAGAAAAAGCATATTTACATTGCTTGCTTATGCAAGACGATGGAAGAGAAATGCTAAAACCTCACCTGTAATATGCAAGCTGGATAGCCACCTGGATGAAGGAGTTTGGACTCAGCTTGAGTTGTTTGACAAAATCTTTTCCAAAGCGTTGGAAGTTAAAACACTTGATATCCAAATCGTTGATGAGTCTAAAGAAAACAATTCAATAACATTTTGTGTTTTATACCTCAAATTATTTGCTCTTTGATCTGCAAGATAAATGTATTAATCCAGTAATTTTAATAGAGTTTTATTTGGTATTTTTGTTGATTTTCTTTAAGAAGTGATGTTTTTTTTTAATAGGAGGTTTGCTCCCGTGGAGGTGCTGACTCACATCCCTGCTGCAAACCTATTAGTTGCTAGATCTTCAAGAAATGCCTTTAAATTAAACTGGTTACTCACATGTCAAGGTTCTGCTTGGCCATCTCTAAGTCCCATTTAATTTCAGAGTTGATGTAAAAGTAGAGCTTCTTGGGCATGGGAAGTGGGACCAATGGAGCTCGTACTTTCTCTGCTTTTTTGCTTTTAGGAAAAAAAAAAACAATGGCAGCAATTTGTGAGAACACTGAAATATCTTTCAAACATGACTTCAATTCTTTACATGGGTGGAACACACGGAGGATACCTCAGCACATATTTATTGAATGTTATTTAGATTATTCAGATATTTAGCCACTTCAAGTTAAACAGTCTTAAGTAAACAAATACCAGTACAATAAAAATGTTTTACCAATAGTCTAATACGTGATCCAACAACGTGGCAATAGGTGGACCCTCTGCTGTAGCATGTTCATAGAGCAGACCCCAAGACCCATCCTCTCCAACAACAAACTGAAAATGTTTCCAAGCAACAGAACATTCAGTTTAACATATACTTGATTCCCTTTTTACTGCAATAAAACTCCATGATTGTAGCACTCCAGCAAAACTTTACAAAAGACTACATTAGGTGAAAAGACCCCAGTAAATTGTGGAACGCAAAAAAAAGCAAACCACTGCATGATGTGTTTGCGAGGTATCGATTGAGGCACTAGATGTTCTATTTAAGACATTATACTGTAATAGAAAACCATCCTATTTTCTAGTTGATTTCTAGACAGGAAATACAGCACAAGCTGCAAGTTACAAGCTGCTTAAACAAGTAGCAAAACTAAGTTCTGCCCTTGCATGTCTCCAGAGGCAGAAAGTGTTTAGCTGATAGCATCTCTCATGTTTGAGCTAAATAAAGCCACTTTTATGTTACATTTTCAATCCTGGTTTTGAATTCATATTTAATAACGATACATTTTGATCACTTTGGGGTGCTGCAACCGAATTGCTGTAGCGTAATCAGTGAGAAGTGACTGTTACTATCAGACCATAACCAAAAGGTCAGACGTCACCTGAAGTGTCTTGTCAAACCAGCGATTACCGCTGTTTGAATAAGTCCCACCGCCGTGCAAAATCTGTGCAGCCATTCGACTGGAATACCTGTGAATGAATAAACCTTCATGAGATCGCAAAATGCTGATTAACAGACATCATAAAACATATACTTAAACCGCCAGGCTGCAGACCAGTGTTTACGGTCCTAGAATTTGTTTGCCGGATGGCAGAGAATGTGTGCCCAACAGTTTGCAAAATTTGCTTTAATTATGCTGGAGTTACTGCAAACATTACTCTTTGGATCGGAAAAAATGAAGATGGGCGCACCAGTCATGCATACATGCACTCTCTCTCTCTCTCTCTCTCTCTCTCTGGTCACCTTTGTCAGACTGTTCGGCTTACATAAGAAAGCCTGTCTTCTAAAGGATGCATTTAATAATTGATAAATGTAAAAAAAATAGCTTTGATCCCCTTTTATAGTTCGATGGTTCATCAACAAAAACAACAATGAGACTTTTGACTATACATCATTATAGGTCAGTAATTTTACGAGAATCTTAAATCACATAAAGACTAATTGGGGCTATGAAGTTAGAAACAAATTCAATAATACTTCAAAAAGACTAATGATCAATACTTACGTATCATCAGAAATCCTCATAACTGGCGAGTCCAAACACAACGTGAAGAGGGATTTCTCAATTAGCCTCACAGACTCTTTATTTATTTTATCTAAAGGGAGACAAAAAAGTAAAATGTGGATAGATAAATAAACAACACTTTCACATCAATTTGAGATCATAAAAAAATGTGAATAAACTGTGTGCGGATCCAGATGACCTAAACGTTCCCTGTGTATTTTTATGACTGTATCGACTTATGTATTTTATGAATTTTTAACATTATATTGAAAAAGAAACTGCAATTGTTACTCATCCATTAGACTCAGGGATATAACTTCATTACTGTTATTGAGCTTTCCTTCCACAAATATTCTAATTACACTTTATTTATTTACTTTTTGAATAATTCTTGTACAGTACATTCAAAGGAATGCAAAGATACATCTCAAATCACGGGTTTATAAATTACAAAATAAAAGTCACCTTCAATAACATTATGCACCCATCTTATTACAAAGCGGAGTAACTTACAAACAGTCCCAACCAAACCACAATGTTACATTACAATATATTAGGTTCCACTCTTTGTAGTCATCTGTTAAGAAAAGGTAAGTGCATCTATATTGCCAAACATCCTAAAAGCTGAAGGATGTCCCTGGAGCCATTTCTAAATTTTTAGCTGGTTGCTAAAAAAACATCTTTCACTTTCTACTTCATTACCACATTTGCTCCAAGAGAAAAAAAAATAATAAGATTTCTCCAAAACATAACTTTCAATTTCCACTTTGTAGATCAAACCAAGAGTAAAGTGTATGCCAGCTGATTAACAAAATGTTTTTAGACTTTACAAAGCATCCCAACCTTAAACCAACTGCTTGTTTGACTACATCAGATTTTTTTTTTTTATTTTGTTCAGATTTTTTGTTTCATTAGTCACATTTAAGACTTTTGTTTCATTAGTTATATAAAAATGTATTGCAACAATCTTTTGCCCATAAAGGCAGAAAGCCACCTCTATGGTTTCCATGAAGCACATCATTTTGGCAAATGGGTGATTTAGAGCGGTGGTAATCATTCTAGAAGTCCAAACAAGCAATAAAAATTCGGGCGACACAGCTCCAAACATTCAAACACACTGTGAAAGTTTTAACTTCAAATTGCAGTTCAAGAACACAGCTGCTTCAACTTATGTGGAACAGATAGCAGTAGCACAGAACTTCAAATTAATGTTATCTACTTAATCCCAATCCCATTATTTTTCTTTAAAAAAAAAATACCATGTGTATTTATTTAATCTCCACCATTTCTCCAACATCCCCCCCCCCCCCCACTCAAACTCTGCCTGCCCACACATACCCATAAAGAGCAAAACATGATATGAACGATATCTTCTTCATAATCAATAGCTTATGTCTATTATATGGAATACCTCTGAGTAAGCGAGTGTAGGCCTGACCCCAAGTGTGTCGATGCTCACTGGTCAAGATTCCCATTGGTTCCTTATCAGTCTTCCAGGACTGCGAGCGAATGCGCAACAGTTGAGCGTGGATCTGACTTTCAGTCAACGGGGTTCCATCACTGTTGTAAACATCTAGCTGGAAAAACTACCACACAAAGAGGCGACAATGGAACCTTAGACATGAAGATCCTGACCTTGCCATGCAGCCTAACCTTCCTCGTTCGGAATGGTAATTTCCACAACTGTTGTTTTTTTTTTTTTTTTAAATAGTGCATGGATTATTTCCAGCGAAAAGGTCTATCGGGATTACCTGGTAATTCCTGACCACAGTAATGTGAGATGGGCCACGCCGAGGGCGTCCATAATGTACCACAAGATCGTGTTTTGGTCCTGGGATTCGACAAGAAGAGAACAGTTTGGGAAACAGTTCCATACATAGCGGTCGTCCGCGCATATACTCTACTGCCAGCTTCCCACTAGATCAGAGGGAAAGAGAGATGGAGGATACAAAAAAAAAACACATATTGTAAAAATTTGTGAAAAAGAAAAAAATATGAGGCAAAATAAACATTTAGAGACTACCCAAACGCCTTACAATATACATTATAGTGGCATCAACACATCGTCTATTTGGACATTTAGTAAAAGTGAAGCAGGATCCAAAACCTGAGCTGATTTGAGACCAGTGTAATGGTGAATATCATCTTGATACTAATACTTTTATATGTCAGACAAGAGATTGATGATAAAAGAGACAGACCTGTCCACTTCAGCTTTGAAATCAAGCACTCCTGCAATTAACTTTGATGCAAACCTGCACAACAAACAATGAAGGCATGTTAGCACATAAAAGTCCAATAAAAAAAAATAAAAATATAAATGAAAGAACGGTTGTTTGTCAAACACAATGTAACTCTAAAAGACCCAATGTTTATGATGAATTACAATCAGATTCCATTATTTATGCTAAACTAATGCAGGGCAAATTTATAGATGCCATGACAACAAAATAAACAAGTGGAATGTTCCTTTAAGCAAGAACCTGATCTAGGGCTTTGAAAATGAGTCATCGCTGGTGGATTCAGAATGGCAGAAATCCTGTTTTAAGGTTTCAAATACATCCGCATGTGAATGCTTGTGTATTCTTGCCATGACGTACACTAGTTGACCTCTCCAGTCTGTGAAGTCACGTTGTGGCAGAGAAATAGCTGGATTTGAATGCACTGGCAAAGGCTGCCTGCACTCCAAGTATGCCCACTGCACCCACCAATCTGAGATCTGCAAAGGGGAGACAAAAACATACCTCATCAAATTAAACACTTAAACAAAGTCCTCCGATAACTCAAGTCCTCCTTAATTAAAAGATAACAGCTATTTGTCTTACATTGTATGGATACAACAGGTACAATTTACAGAGAATCTTACAAAGAAAACAAGTATGCGCCATTTACAACATGCTTAAATGGGTTTCAATTTTGCGTTGCAATGTTTTAATTATGTAAGGTGCACATAACAATTTTACTTTCTTGGAAGCTAAGACTCCCCAAAAGCTTAATGTGAATGGTTGGAGGTAACAAAACCCTGTTCAAAGAAATTTCCTTGATTGATCTTTAAACTCACCCAGTTGTGGGAATGCTTTGCTCGTTTTAACAGCTCTCTCTGCAGCTGTTCTCCAAGACCCCCGGAAGCACCAAACTCCTGCACGATGTTTCGGGTGTGTTCGAACTCGTCTTCTGGTAAGAGGGGCTCCAGAGCCGTGAGATACTTCTGCAAGGTCTGACCGAGCCGAGGCACCGGCTGTGGCGGGACCAGCGTGTGGGCATGTCTTAGAATGGCCTGAAAAAGAAAGATGCTGCTGTTTTCATATTGAAGACATTTGCAAAACTCCTTCACGAACTCATTTATAAATATGTAAAATATAATTGCCACTTCCCCAAACGTTACGCTCGAAGAAGAGTGAACAATATCTACAAAGTTACACAATACTCACCCTCGGCATGGACAAGAACATTCTTGCAGGTAACGTCATTTTCTTTGATAACAAAGTTTTAAGAGCTTTTTTTGGCTCACGGGGAAATAGCAAAGTCAACATTAAAGCGTTTGCATAAAAATAACCATTGCAGTATCCGTAGAATGCCAACACAAAAATGACACTACACGTATTGTGACGGCTGAACTTAAAAAATTTAATGAAATCTGCACTTTTCTTAAAGAAATTCCCATTGATGTCAACAGGTATTGCACGTCAGCGCGCGCTCTCTTCTTCTTTTCACATGAAAGTCGCTTCTGATACAATTTTACAGATATGTACTGCCACCTGCTGTGCTGGAGAAACACGTTGTCAAACTGTTCGCTAGAACTAATAACCCAGTCCTTTGTTATTTATAGTGTGCAAAATTTATTTAAACCTTTTTTAACCATTTGCCGTTTTTATTTTTTAACCATTTTTAACCATTTACAAAATTTTATTTTTTAACCATTTGACGTTTTACAGACATTTATTGAAGTTTAATAGCACTTTTTTTTCCAATAGCGTGAAGAATTACTGCCCTCTATTGGCCAATGAACTCATCTTAAATGCAATAATGCGAAAAAAGTTAAATACTTAACTTATTCAACGAAACCGTGATAAGAGCCCTGTTTATGCACATCGTGTAAGTGCTGGAATTAGCTTTTGGAGACGCTTCTTTCATCTTACATTTAGGCAAAATATATTGATCGATGAAGCTTAATCAGTATCCGTACTTTTGGTTATTTAAAACTTGACAGTGCTTATTGTAGTGGAAAAAGTTTTATTTTGGAATTAATCATTTTGGAATAATACAGAAATGGCTGCATTAGTAAAACAGCCTGAAAAGATCCATTGCCCTTTGAAGCATTTGTAGTTTTTATGTCTGATGTTCAATTTTCAGCAGACTCTTTAAAACATGAAGCTATTATAGGCAGTTCATTGCCCAGTTAAGGATGAAGGAACAATAAATCAAAAGCCAGATTGCAGAACATAATATATTTTATTGTTACAGGAAGATCCAACCAAAATAAAATTCCTGTTCTGAAAGCTTTATCCACTTAAAGCCTTGGTTAAACAAAAACATCCTCAGTAAAGCAAATAATCTTAATTTGAGCAAAAACAAACTAAGTATTAATTTTCTCAACAACTGCTTTAGTACTGAACAAATCTCTGAGGTTTACTTCTAGATCAATATAATGTGGGATTTTACGCTCATTAAACAGTCCGTTCAGATCAGCTTCCAGCTTGGGTTTCGGACTGATGTTCATTCGCAAAGAGAAGAGATTGTGAAAATCTTCAATCAGTGGAGACCGGTTCCGGCCCTCCAAGCGCTTCTGCCAAATCCTGTTCCTTTTCTTGTGAGGGAGCTAAACAAGAGAAGGCATATCATTAAACAAAGAATTCATAGTTTAATATTCATTTAAAGATCTGCTTTACCTTGTGTTTGGCCGCATCAGGTTCGTGAAGCAACATGTGCCGAAGAAGACTTTCCTGTGGGCAAAACTAAATGTAACAAACCGCAATTCAGTCCTTTAGGAAAACAATTGCATTCATCCCAATCATGATTATTCATTTTGATTTGGCAGATTACAGCAAAACTGCTAGTCACCCAACATTCGGGGAAGGCGTTAAACAAATAGTAGTGATGAGCAAGGCTCTCGGAGGTACGTCGCTTCAACCGCGATGTACAAGATGATTAAGATGTACTCACGCGCATGGCAAAGCTCTTATTGCAGTCAGGGAAATAACAGCAGTGTGAAAGCAGCTTCAGGTGAACCTTTCGAATATGATGCTGAAGGTTAAAGGTTGTAGAGAAATATGCTTGGCAGCCCTGACTAGGGCAAAGCAAAACTGGCTTCTGCAATGCATGCGTCCGCTTGTGTCTCCTCATGGCAAAAGGCTTGTTAAACACCTTTTTACATGCTGTACATGTGTAGGACACTGGAGGATTGATAAGGAATTTTTATAAACATGTAAGAATCAAGTTTTTTTTTGTTAAAATACTTAACTTCCAAAACAAGAATCAATGCACACATTTACCTGGATGTGATCGCCTGTGCTTCTGTAATCTCCCCCAGGTTGCGGCAGTGACATGGCATTCTGCATTAGTACAACGATAACCTATATATAAAAAATAAAAAAAATATTAATAATAAGTTTCAATCCACCTACTTCAACCAGTCTAGAACACATGTATGGAGAAATTAATGCATTTCTACTAGCGACACAAGTCCCTCACTGCAGTTTTACCAAAAAGCAGTCTGATTCAAGTTAAGTTGATAAGGCTCTAGGTTCACAAAAGCTAAGTAAATTGCCAATAACAATTGATGTTCAGCAATTAAATAAAAATACAGTGAAGAGTCCATAGAAGGAATGTATGTATGTACCCATTATATACAGTTAATGGCAAGTTCAGATCAGTTGCAATTGTAGAACTGGCAGTGTCCATATATGGGTACTTACACATTGCTCAATTAAATCAAGTTTCCTTGCCAGTAAGTCTATCATTTCAGCAATATTTCCCTTCACCAGCTCATGGTCCCTTGCATCCTCCATATTTATGGTAATACGTAGCGCTCATTGGTCCACACAACTATGGGAGACTACATAAAACCCAATCAAATTTGAGCCAATGACAACAAGTTTACCTGGGTAATCTAGTTCAGAAATAGATTGCACAAAACCATTCTGGCAACAAGTGACATCCTAAATTCATAAAGTACGGACCACTAACAAGTTTAGTACAATCTCTAAACAAACCCCATCACTCTTCAAGATGAGGCTCAAATTCTCCTTATACACACCACCATTATGCACTGTTGGGGGGGGTGTAACTTTACCAGTTGCACATAGGTGAGCTCGTCAGAATGGCTCACTTCAGGACAATTGAAAAATTAGGGGGTTGATCCGGCATCTCCTAAAGAATGTAGGGGGTGATCGGGCCAATGCCAAAGACAAAGATGTGTCAGAGGGAAATTAAGTGCACTAGGTATAGCTGCAGGTGAAGGAAGGGATACCACCGTAAGATGATCAGGAACAATGGAGCAAAATGTCAATGAAGGGCGGCCTCCCAATGGATCACCGTCCAACAGTCCCATTGGCACCGAAGATGCCATGCAAATAGCTCTACCATAAAATTCACAATATTGACGTTTTGCTACAAATTTAAGCTTTAACTGGTTTACTTGTATATAAAGATGTGGAATAGCAGGAATAACTTTATCACATAAACGAGTTAAATAACCCAAAGAAAGGGAAGGAGTTGAGAGTGGACAAACTTGCTAATCAGTGCAGCCAAGATCAGTATATAATTAATATACGTTTAGCTTTTTTTCTAGGCACCTTCAGGCCTTATTCGGTCGTTTGAATGCTTCCCAAATGGTCTACACGTGTGGTAATTTCACTCTTCAACCATAGGCTACCCACCAGCGTGTTTCCGTTCATGAGCTGCCCGAGCAATGCGAGAATCGAAGCTCATTCCACAGCGAACTTTTGAGCATCTAAATCGGTAAAAAAATTAGATTCGATTTTCTTCATTATACGTCATGTAATGGGAAGTTTAACCGTGAACATACCGGAAACTTGAAATTCCGTGGGTTGCCAGGTGCAGCTTCAACTCACGACGTTTCCTGAACGTCTTCGAGCACCGAGGCTCTTTACACTGAAAAATAAATAGGGCCGTTAAGTTTGAGCTTGCAGTCAAGTAAAACATTGTAATATGAGGCCGTTAGGTTAAAACCTTGAAATAATTCGATTTATCTTCATGCTTAAAACGCTGGTGTCTTCGAAGTTTATCGGCATTAATGAAGGTTTCTCCACAGTCAACGGCGGTGCACCTAGTAAATTATAAGAAAAAAAATACGCTTGTAACGCACTACATATACTATGAGCATTAAAAAAATACACTTTAAGCTAATAGTCATATTACTTGAAGTTCTTCACTCCATTATGCACCAGTTCGTGGCGTCTCAGATGTGCTCTACGAGTGAAACTCCTTCCACAATCCACAACTCCACACTTGTGGGGTCTCTGAGGGGAAACAAAGGTGGATTTTAGTTAAGGATCCAGATTAAAAACCAGGCTTAACAAACGACGGAGGTCACGACTTACCTCACCCGAGTGCAAGGTCTCGTGCTCTTGCAAGCGCCACTGGCGAGTAAATGTTGCACCACATTCTGGATAAGAACAATTAAGCAGCTTCAGATGAGCTAGCGTGTACTCGCTCTCCATCAGCTCTATACCAGTTTAATCTTTCCAAATATAAACGTGTTATAATCTTCTATAAACAGGTATGTGTTTAAGGAAGCCCAGCACTATTCCTTTATAACCACTGCTTTGATTTGTGTTGAAACGTTTGCACCTGGAGACAGCTGAGCTAATGAGTAGTGCTAATGAGCTTCAAATGAAAAAGAGCCATTTCACTTTCTGATAGGCTTCTCCTTAACGAGACTTTAAATTTATTTGCATATTAAAATCGGAAAGAACAAACAATCCAATTTATTTATAGATTACACACCACTGGATTGTGTGTTGAACCAAAGGCTACGTACTTTCACACTGTAGTTGACTCGAGCTCCCAGTAGGTGGACCAAGTACCCTAATGACTTATGAATGTTTTGGTAACATAAAAAATGGTGTTTTGGGTGATAAATGAGTTATTACAATAAAACAAACAAATCCATTCACACTAACCATCAGCAGTTACAGAACCACTATTGGAATTTATAAAAGCACATATAAAAAAAGAAGAGAAAGTGAATTACCTTTATCTTGATGTAAAACTGATATTTACATGCAGGTCAAAAGATGACAAAAAAGATGTTTTACTTCTCATTCCTCTCTGACGCTGAAATAAAACCAAGTGTATTTAGAATTCATTGCAACTTATATTTGATTAAAGAGGGTTGGAACAAATAGACTGTTAAAAACATTGACATACTGTCTGGATAGAGGAAAAATACTCAAGATTTACCATACTGTATTAATACATACCTTGTTTCAATAGTATATTCCAGAAATACAACAAAGAAAATATTTTAAAATAGAATGTACACCACATTAAACATGGACATGTATTTCCATACCAACGCACATTTAATTTTTAGATACTGTGAGAATTTTTTAATGAAGATGTAAATATTATAGATAATGACTTTCATACAAAGTTTTTACACCTTTAAAAGTCTAATTGAAATATCTTAAAATAATTTGGTTTAGCTGTAACTAATTCAGTACGGACCAAGAACAGCTTCTTAAATCTTCAAACTGCAATAAACACCTTTTAGAGCATTAAAAAAATATTGGCTGGGTCAACTTTCAAGCTCTTATTTTTGGGAGAGTGTTAATAAAAAATTTTATTGAGCTGATCAAACATAAATTATAATAATATCCACTGGTTAAAATAAATCTAAATGTATTTGAAGCTCGTTCTTTCGTACACTATCTTCTGCATGTTTGTCAGTCCTTACACTAACCATGCAGATTTCAGTATAATTACAGACAAAAAAAAAGAAAACTATCAGTAGAATTTTATTCACATAAAACTCTGACGCTACAGAACACCAAACTTGGAAAACAAGGAGTAAGTAAACAGTTTATTTAAGAACAGAAATGTTAAAAATTGTGAAGCTTTACAATACTGGTCACAGTTACAGACTTTAGCAAACTGCATTTAACTTGAACATTTCAGTCTCTAAAAACTATGTAAACAGAATATGTAAAGGTATGAACAAGAGAAGGAACATGAGCCTGTGATTTCCCAAAGATTAACAATAGTTGTGTTTCTTGTTGACAAGTAGACAGAGGGATGACAATCCTGCGCCAAATTTGGAAGCTTCGCTGCAGGCTGTAGGAATTAAGGAGTAGTCCGTCAAACGTTGGAATGCCTGAAAGAGAGAAAGCTTAGTAAATATAATGTAGAAAGGCTTCAAAAACACAAATCACCATGGTTACCTCAATCTACATAAAATTGGTCAATATCCAGAGATTATTTCAGTAATTTCAGAATACCTTATCTAGGTTTTGACGCTACCAGCTTGAGGCCATATTTCACCAGTAAAATTCCTTGATTACTACAACTGGAGTACAGTTCCCAACATAATCATCCAATATAAAAATCTTTAATATATTTTCTGGTGGTATTCATTACATATGTCGTAATAAAAATAGAAACTTAAAAGAAACTTAAATGGTACTGGTCTCATCTAAGCCAACATAAAAGTTCTAGCAAACTAGTGTTTAAAATGGTAAACACTACTTATTATATTAGAGGGGAATCAAGTGTGGAGTTTTCCTTTAATGCAAAACTTTTAAGATGAACATGCCCCTTCACGTACTGTAATACTCTGGGGACATTCCTCTGCTGTAGGATGCAGCAGATAATCCATTTTAGCAGGATTTCTGATGTATATACAGTTGGCAGCAACCTCCTCAGATACCGACAAGATCTCATAGTTATGGTCAGTCAGCTGTTCCATTACCTAGAGTTGGAAAAACACACTCATGAGGATGTTTTGGTTAATTGGCTTTAATGGAAAATGACATGCAACCATGTTTGCCTGGAATATATTGCATCATTTCACTTCAACTCACTCTGAGTGTCTTCTTTGCACCATCACTGTTGCCAATAATAATAGTATTGGGACCACCCATCGAGCAGATATTCTTCAAACGATTGCCTCCACACACTGGCACAGTGGAAACGGCAAAGTCCTAAAAAATATATATATGTTTTGGTCATCTATGCGTTACAATCTGACCATTATTTGAATGCCAGCATTTGATTCAGCACAGCTCTTGTAGCTTTACCAAACAAAAACAAATTTTGCTAGATAATTCAGAGGTTTCAGAACCTAAACAATATAAATAATTGCTTAAACATTGATCACCTTGAAGGTATCAGCCAGAACTTCAGCTCCACAGTGATTGGTGTATTTTGAGATGCCTACAAAGAACTCTTTTCCAGTAAAGAGTACATCACTTCCTTCTAGAGTGGCTCCCCCTGAACCCCCTGAACCCCCTTCTTCATTGCCCATCTCCACCATAGTCAGGTTCAATTCCTTCAGAACTCGCCGAACAGCTTCTGCCTTAATGAACAATCAAGAAATGGTGTGCGTCAAGTGCCTATTTACATTTACTTATCCAGAAAATAAAATACACTTTTAAAAATATAATCTTTTATATCTTTTAATATGCAACACATTAAGGCATCACTGATGTTGTTCTTTAATGATTTAAGTTAATTTTCCTTTTATTTTATTCATGACCTATTCACCTCAGAGGCTCTCTGCTGTTTGAAGGGACGAGTGATCAGCGCAGTGTCACCTTGAATTACAGCAAGGTCTTCGATCCGCCAGCTCTCTGGTAGATCAGAGTCTGCAGGTATTTCGATCAACTGAAGCCCAACCTTTTGCCTCAGAGCACCAGTCAGTACTCCCATCTGACGCTGGGCTTTTGCAATGTCTGTCTGAAGTTGTTCTCCACCCTCTGCCAATTTCCCAAAGGACTCTGGGATCCCTCTGACAATGGCATGAGTGAAGCAGCCGTATGGATAAATATTAGCCATATTTTCATGAAGGTGTCTTCAACGGTGTGCTGTCTACATAAATTGTACATATAATACTCAGGAAGTTTACAATGCAGGATATTGCAGACTCTTGATGATCTCCAGGCAATTGAGTGATGACAATTCCTTCAGTGTAGGCTGAGGGAGAATAAATACAATTATTATTCATTTTCAAAAGCTTGACCAGATCCCATCAAAACATTGGTCAATGATATCTAAATTCATCAGATCCATGAAAGGAGAATCTTTGTTGAACTTCCAATTAATTGGTCTTGCCGGGATTCTACCCTGAACACTTCAGCTTCAACTTGTACCAACATCTAATGGACACAAATTATAGTTATTTTGACTTGTATGTGTACATAATATACATCGATCTACATGTTCCTTGAGATCATCTTCTGCCTGGTGCCTTGAACCTCCCTGGCTTGCATTCGTTCTTTGGACAAAGCCAAATTAGGCCATAACATTAAGCAGCAGTTTGTTTCATTCCCATTTATGGAATAAGATGTTGTTTTTGAGACAGAAAAAAAAACAGCAGTGAATAGTTCTACTTTCAGGTATTTGCTTTTTGATCAGAAGTGAGAAAGTTTTAGTCACACACCAGTGCCCTTCCCTGGTCCTCAACATCACGTGGTTAAGGGGAAAGTGAAGGAAAGGCTCTCTGTATATATACTTGAACATGGAACAATATATTTGAAAAAATTCTTTATAGAGTAGAAAACCGTAAGAAACAAGATTTTTCGCTCTAGTTTTAAAATTAAATGCTTTATAGGAAAGCCTTCCCAGGCAGTGGACATGAAAATTGTCAAGTGGCGTTTCACTTTAAGTAAGGAATGCAATTACTATAAACATTTTGTCAACATTCTAACTTGATTTGCATTGAAATACCGGTTTTAAATAGTAAGAATCAGTACTAAAGTTAAAACTAATGTGATATGTAGGTTATTGCACAAAATGAAATTAAAGATCTAATGAAATTAAAGATCTAATGACTTAAATGTTACGTGTTACTTTTAACAAAAAAAAACAGGAAATTAAATACCACTAATCCCGTTCAGAAACTGCGCGTTAAGTCCGCATACATTTCAAAGAAGTCGCTAGCTGAATATGATTCTGTTTGTCTTTGCTAAATATGTGAAATGAAATCAACAAATATATTGATACCGCGTCGCAAAGGTTTCGTTTTTATTTAATGTCCATCAAACCCCTACGCCTTACGTTTAGGCGACTTTACTCCAGGTCTCTCCAAGCACAACTCCCATCCCCCCAAAAATATAATGTTAAACATAACAAATGTTGGAGCCCAAAGCTTTAAGGCTTGAACAAGAAACATTAAACAAACAAATCAGAAAACGGAACTTACGCTGACTCCTATATGTTGCTTGGTAACACTTCTTAATATTCACCCACATAGAAAACTAGCGTTAGCCATCTCCCAGTGTTTTCCACGGACCACTCCTGTTGTTTACACTGCCACACCTTCGCTGCCCTCGTCCCTGAAGTTCCTACTGTTGGTTGTGGGACCGTTAACTATCACGGAAAAAGGGTACAACTTCGCCTTTTGGTGTTTTAAGCTTTGTAAACCAAAGTGGGTCTGTTAAATTTGGACTAACATATATATGCCTCCATTATCCAGCCATAGCTCGTACTTCATTGTTTGCAGCTGTTCGTTAATCCGCTCTTTTTAAAAAGTAGGTCGGACTGAACTGTGTCATCTCGCCCATCAAATTAAACCGTTTACATGGTTTACTTTTTCTGCAAGTGTTTTTGACAATATATGTGGAACAATATCGTCACAACTAAGTTTTTCCAGTCTTGTCACAGTGAAATAAAAACATAACGCAATAGGAACGGTATGCTGGACTTCTATTTCCCACCGGGAAACACAACGACTGAACCATATTTTATGGTCAAATTCTGCAGTATGATCATTACTTTAATTAATGCAAAATACTATGAAAACTACATTACTATCTTTGCTAACCTCTAAACACTTTTATAGGCTACAATAATTATCTGTGGACAAAAATTGTAGATGATGGTATAAACGTGAGCGGCTCATTTTAAATAAGCTTTATAAATATACTTTTCTTTTTTTTAAGTATGCTTGAAAAGAAGTTTGAGAAAATGAGACAGTAAAGGTCATGGGGTAAGAGGCTGAGACAAAGCAAGGCGGAGATGAGCTTAGGACAGACAGGATTAAAGAGCAGGCCATCTGTCTGTTGCTCTATTCCAAACTTACAAAAAGGCAACCCAAGAAATCACACTTCACATGTACAAAACTATACTATAAAACCAGACCCCATTACCAAAGGTTAGATAGTTAATGTGCTCAAGATGTATCTAAAACACATCTATATTTGTTTTTCTATGCCTTAATCATTTGTAAACCTTTCATCCTATCATCTGTGTGTCATAAGGTTAGTGTTTTACTCAGTGCTTAAATCAGGTGAAGAGAGCAAACACACACTTTTCATTTATACTGGTGCAATAGTATATACATGCCAAAAATTGGAATTTTGAAGGAAAGTGAAACTTTTTCAAAACTGAAACTTTTCTCTAAATTAATCTAGGCAATTTTAATCATTATGGAGTAGATAAAACCAGCAATTCACTAAGTTAGAATATTCATTGTGACCAATAAAATAAGGACCTTAAATATGATGTAAAGGTGTAATGTTTTTACAGTACTTTGGCCTCTTTTGGCATGGAGGCGATCAGCTTTTGAAACAGTTGGGTTTTAAGGCAGCCCTAGTCGTGTTGATATTGGCCTTCAGCTCATCGCCGCTTCAGGGAATCTGTTCCCTCATCTTCCTCTTAACAAAAGCCAATTAATTCAAATTCAAACACAACTCCCTAAAATCAGAAGTTGTGAAAACATACCAACTTACCAATGTAAAGTATTGAACAAAATCAATGCATTTCTTTATTTCCAACACATCACAAAAAGGAAGCCATGGTTGTGATCTTCACTTCAATATAATACATTATATGTGCACTCTTTAGTTCTTTGAAACATTAAGACCTTTTATTAAAAATGAACATTATAGTTTTCCAAATCAAATTTCACCACTGTTTCATAGAATAATAAATCTGACGTTTAATAGTTTTGTAAGTTTTTAAGTGAAATTCAGACAGAAAGTGCATTAACGTTTCTAAAATCACTACAAACATTCTAATGGCAATATTCAAAAGTTTATAGGTAAACCAATTATTTTAATATGGCATTTTATCTTTTGACCTCAAGGCACAAAATGTTTTGAGTATCTGCAGGGCATTATGCTAAAGATGTTTTCAGAACAAGCAACATTGTAGAACTTTTCGTCATAAAACTTTCACTCCCAAAATGTTTGAATAAATAATTTGGCTTTGAAATGTATAGAGAGCACTTTTGGGCAAGGTAGGATAGGTAGCGTTTTCAAAAAGCCAAGAATGAGAATCACTTATATTTGTAAGCTTTACACAAATAGTCACTAGCCTTAAAAGCAAGTGGAACTCACTAAAGGTTGCATCAAAGCATTCTGCCTCATCTTTCCAGCATTCAGATCAATAGGCTGACATATACTCTGAAGTAAATGGAGACGAATAATTTAATTGTGTAGTAAAGTACACTTTCCGTATAACTTAGGAACTTTGTGGATCACATGACAAAAATACCGTGTGCCACTGCGTTTCATGTGGCTCACAGCACATAGTTAATGAAAAATATCTTTAAGATAAACAACATTGTTGCTTTTGTTCAAAATGCATGTGACCTCTGTAACGCAGGAAATTAATTATAGAACAACTGTTTTGAAACCTTGGACACAAGCAGTACAACCACTTCAAGACATTTAGAAATTAAAACAAGCACTATTTTATCTTGGAAAGAAAATGATGTTCTTCCTTTAAGCAAGAGCTTTTACAACAGAAGAATAGGCCACATGTATTTCCTCATCACTGGGGCAGGTGGAGGAGAATTCCTCCCGAGCATATGCCGCATCCAGATACCGCCAAAGAGAAGTCAGAGTGCGAGGAATGGAGAAGCTTCGAAATTTCTGACACACAACCTAATAAGAAAATGGAAACCAGGGGTTGAGTTGGTAATGTCTTTCTAATAGAAAAGATTTAAAGATCTATGCACTAAGTGCTTGTCTCACTTTAACAATGTGCAGCTTGGGAAGCAGGTTACAGTCAGCTAAAGTTAGCTCCTGCCCATCCAAAAAGGGGCGAGTGGAGGAAGTGACATCATCACTACAATTTTCATCAATCTCATCCACCAACGGAGAGGCTAGATAGTCGTCCAGCTTCTTCAGGGCCTTCAGTAAGCCCTTCTCCAGATCTGGACAAAGAATTTTTGAAAAATTTAATTCTCTCAACACTTATATATTTACTTTTGAACACTCTAGACACGGCTGTACTGTAAATGTTTGAACCGGCAAAATTTTTCAGGATTCGATTACCGAGCACCTGCCGGCACTGCTGTGTTACAGTGTGAGTCAAGTGTGTGTGCGTGTGTAATAGAGCTTTTTGGTGTAAGGGTGGATACATTTTGGTCAATTCGAATAGTAACCATGAGCTCCCAGAAATCTGTCAGAAAAACGCAATATGTGAGGCTCTTAGTTTTAGAGAATTTGTTAGACTTATGGTGGTTAACAATCAACATCAAACCATTAAGTAGGAATGACATGACTCACCTATTGTTTAATTTGTATTTAAATACAATGTTAGGTTTCAGTAAATACACTCACTCTCATTCATCTGAGGGTTTGAATTCTTAATGTAGGCAGAAAACTTGGAGAACACATCGAGACCTGCACTGTTAGATTCAGGATTGCGAGCAGCCAGTTGTGGATATCTAAATTGAAGAGATAAATTTAAAAATTGTTATAAATGTTGTATTACAGAACTCAAATATAATAAATATGAACAACTAAAGGTGTTTACTTAGGGGGACAGAGGACTTCTTCCAGAAATTCTTCAATTTTGTTGGTGTCCGTCTTGACCTCACCACCATACAGCAAGAAAGGAGGCTGAGCGCCAGGGGCCAGATCTTTTAGAATATCTGGTTTCCTGCTCACAAAAAATGTCAGTAGTGCATTTTCTGTAGTTTTAAGAAAAGGTAAAAAAATTGCATGCTAAATGCATGATACAATATAATGCATATTATTTGTCTGTAGCCACTGGAAACAGAATAAACTCGGGTTTCATTGAAGCTAAATTAATGTGATTCTGGTAAGATTTTACATTTTACAAACAAGATTTGATAGCTCCTACCTCTTCATGTCAACAGTAGTCACATTAAAAGTCACGCCTTTCAACCACAGGACCATGAAAAGCCGCTGAGAGAATGGACAGTTTCCAATACTCTGCCCATCACTTCCTGCCTACACACATTTGCAAACATTTACAAAATTAAAATGTTCTCACACGAATGCTTTTATAATATAGTAATACAACAACAATATTGGGGTTACTTTGGAACTGCCATTGCACAGGAGTTGTATTTACCTCTCCTAAAAAGACATGATGGGCCATAAAATACTGATACATGAGTTCAGATTTATATGATCATTTTATAAAAATACATTTAACTATTACATGTAATGAAATTTGAAGTATATTCAAATGTTCTCTATTGTCAGAAAATTGGAATGTAAAGGCTTCAGATTTCATCTGTTTCATCATTTTCCTGTGTGTTGCTTTGTAAGATTCAAACGAATCTTACAAGGAAATGGAAAAAGGAAATGCTACATTGTAAGAAACTTCCTCTTCCATCTTTTGAGACTTGCCAAGAATAGTTTGTACAT
Organism: Danionella cerebrum; assembly: GCA_007224835.1. NCBI lineage: Eukaryota > Metazoa > Chordata > Actinopteri > Cypriniformes > Danionidae > Danionella > Danionella cerebrum. The sequence goes on from SRMA01026899.1 coordinate 235,559, forward strand.
TTTTACTGCATTTGATTATGACGTTTTCATTGAAATAACTTATTATGCTATTTGTGTTTTGTTAATTTGAATAATAATAAGTATTTACCATACAAAATACAAAGTGAGCAACGAAAAGAAAATTCTAAATCAAATAAATGTTTGGTGGGACTACCCTTAACCTTCAAACCAGCATAAATTATTGTAGGTAAACCAAGGTGAGGTTTTTTATCAAATTAAGATTGAGCACAGCAACAAGACATAAGATAGTTACACTGCATCAACAAGGTCTCTCCCAGACAAAGATTTCAAAGCAGACTGGGGTTTCAAGATGTTAAGAATGAGGAAGAAATGCAGTAGTCTGGAAAGAATTCTTTCGAGATTATTTGTATATTCACTCTTCCGGGCACAGTACAACATGTATCTGATCGAGTGTATCTGATTGATCTGATAATGACGAGTCAACTGTATTTTAAAACAAAGGGAAGACAACTTGACTCCAATCATGTTAGGGGTTAGGGTTAGTACTGAAGAATGATTTAGGGGACGTGGATAAAGTGGGCCCCACCATAATAACTGCACTCTGCAATAAGACCCCTATACTGTAGTTTGATTGGCCCAAACTGGATTCTGTAGCAGGTCAGTGAGCCCAAAAATACAATCAAAGTAATGAAGAACTATATTCAGTGTAAAGAAGAAAAACTGGAAGTGATATCAAGGCCCCCAGAGCCCTGGTTTCAACATCAAGTGTGTTTGGGATTACACGAACAGACTGAAGGATGTGAGAAAGCGTAAATCAACTGTGAACTGTGTTTAGTTCTCAAAGATTTTGGAGATAAATGTATAATGTTTAATCAAAGCAGATATACTTTACAATATAGATACAGTATTTGTCAATGTTCACAGCAGATAACCAGAAGTTTTATTCCAAATGCTTTATTTGCCGCCCTCCCTCCCTCTTTAAACGAGCACCAACATCAGGAAGAACTTCCCGTTTCTTTCCGAAACTCACCTTTACAAACAGCTCAACTTCCGGTCTCTCTTCACTCATGTTGTTACCTTGACGATTCGAGTCCTGGAGCGAAGTAATAAAACCTACGTCGCTAAGACGGAAAGAATGTCTCCTGACGCCGTTTCGTAGTTCACTTCCGCACTGTTGTAGTAAGGCAATCTGGAACTTTCCGTCCAATCACAAATCTAACCGCCGTGAAAAGCA